>JAQQPU010005098.1:12637-48907 GCA_029168905.1 Artemia sp. Kazakhstan ARC1039 | reverse complement strand
AGGATGGGTACTTCAACTTGTAAAATGGGTTTAGGAAGGACATTAAGCAAAGAAATTGTTCTGAAATGCCTTTTGAAAAGTATTGCTTGGTGTTGGGGCATTCAAGAAGCAGTAAAGTTAAGTTGTGGGTGAAAAGGATGGGAACTTCAACTTGTAAAATGGGTTTAGGAAGGACATTATGAAAAGAACTTGTTCTGAAATGTCCTTTGAGAAGTATTTCTTGGTGTTGGAGCATTCAAAAAGGTAGTATAGTAAAGTTGTGGGTGAAAAGGATGAGTTCTTCAACTTGTAAAATAGATTTAGGAGGGACATTAATAAAAGAAATTGTTCTGAAATGCCATTTGAAAAGTATTGCTTGGTGTTGGAGCATTCGAAAAAGCTGTAAAGTAAAGTTGGGGGTGAAAAGGTTGGGTACTTCAATTTGTAAAATGGGTTTAGGAAGGACATTAAGAAAAGAAATTGTTGTGAAATGCCCTTTGAAAAGTATTGCTTGGTGTTGGGGCATTCAAAAAGGTAGTATAGTAAAGTTGTGGGGGAAAAAGATAACTACTTCAACTTGTAAAATGGGTTTAGGAAGAAAATTACGTAAAGAACTTGTTCTGAAAAGATATAATACAGCCTTTTGAAAAGTATTGCTTGATGTTGGGGTATTCAAAAAGCTGTGAAGTATAGTTCTGGGTGAAAAAGATGGGTACTTCAACTTGTAAAATGGGTTTAGGAGGGACATTAAGAAAAAAAGTTGTAAAGTAAAGTTGTGGTGAAAAGGATAGGTACTTCAACAAGTAAAAATGGTTTTAGGAGGGACATTAAGAAAGGAACTGGTTCTGAAATGCATTTGAAAAGTATTGTTTGGTGTTGGAGCATTCAAAAAAGCAGTATAGTAAAGTTGTGGGTGAAATCGATGGGAACTTCAACTTGTAAAATGGGTTTAGGAGGGACATTATGAAAAGAACTTGTTCTGAAATGCCTTTTGAAAAGTATTGCTTGGTGTTGTGGCATTCAAGAGCTGTAAAGTATAGTTGCGGGTGAAAAGGATGGGTACTTCAACTTGTAAAATGGGTTTAGGAAGGACATTAAGAAAAGAAATTGTTGTGAAATGCCATTTGAGAAGTATTGCTTGATGTTGGAGCATTCAAAAAAGCAGTATAGTAAAGTTATGGTGAAAAGGATGAGTACTTCAATTTGTAAAATGGGTTTAGGAAGAATATTAAGAAAAGAAATTGTTCTGAAATGCCTTTTGAAAAGTATTGCTTGGTGTTGGAGCATTCAAAAAGCTGTAAAGTAAAGTTGTGGGTAAAAAGGATGGGTACTTCAACTTGTAAAATGGGTTTAGGACGGTCACTAAGAAAAGAACTTGTTCTGAAATGCCATTGAAAAGTATTGCCTGGTGTTGGGGCATTCAAAAGCTGTAAAGTAAAGTTGTGGGTGAAAAGGATGGGAACTTCAACTTGTAAAATGGGTTTAGGATGGACATTATGAAAAGAACTTGTTCTGAAATGCCCTTTGAAAAGTATTGCTTGGTGTTGGAGCATTCAAAAAGCTGTAAAGTAAAGTTGTGGATGTAAAGAATGGGTACTTCAACTTGTAAAATGGGTTTATGAATGACATTAAGAAAATAACCGGTTCTGAAATGCCTTTTGAAAAGTATTGCTTGGTGTTGGAGCATTCAAAAAGCTGTAAAGTAAAGTTGTGGGTGAAAAGGATGGATACTTCAACTTGTAAAATGGGTTTAGGAAGGACATTAAGAAAGGAACTTGTTCTGAAATGCCTTTTGAAAAGTATTGCTTGGTGTTGGAGCATTCAAAAAGCTGTAAAGTAAAGTTGTGTGTGAAAGGATGGGTACTTCAACTTGTAAAATGGGTTTAGGAAGGACATTAAGAAAAGAACTTGTTCTGAAATGCCCTTTGAAAAGTATTGCTTGGTGTTGGAGCATTCAAAAAGCTGTAAAGTAAAGTTGTGTGTAAAAAGGATGGGTGCTTCAACCTGTAAAATGGGTTTAGGAATGACATTAAGAAAAGAACTGGTTCTGAAATGCCTTTGAAAAGTATTGCTTGGTGTTGGAGCATTCATAAAGCTGTAAAGTAAAGTTGTGGGTGAAAAGGATGGGTACTTCAACTTGTAAAATGGGTTTAGGAAGGATATTAAGAAAAGAACTTGTTCTGAAATGTCTTTTGAAAAGTATTGCTTGGTGTTGGAGCATTCAAAAAGCTGTAAAGTAAAGTTGTGTGTGAAAAGGATGGGTACTTCAACTTGTAAAATGGGTTTAGGAAGGACATTAAGAAAAGAACTTGTTCTGAAATGTCCTTTGAAAAGTATTGCTTGGTGTTGGAGCATTCAAAAAGCTGTAAAGTAAAGTTGTGTGTAAAAAGGATGGGTACTTCAATTTGTTAAATGGGTTTAGGAGGGACATTAAGAAAAGAACTGGTTCTGAAATGCCTTTGAAAAGTATTGCTTGGTGTTGGAGCATTCAAAAAAGCAGTATTGTAAAGTTGTGGGTGAAAAGGATGGGTACTTCAACTTGTAAAATGGGTTTAGGATGGACATTAAGAAAATAACTTGTTCTGAAAAGATATAATAAAGCCTTAAAAAAGTATTAAAAATGGGGGCTCAGGGGTCTTTGGGGGTTCGGGGGCCCTTTGGGAGCCCGGGGGACCTTTGGGGACCGGGGGCTTCCTTCGGGGTTGGAGTAGGGGGATTGGAGCCCTTTGGGGTTGGGGTAGGGGACCTCACGACACTGTTCAAATGGAATTTGTGTTATATAACGACCACAGAGTTTCGCCCTCAAATCCTCTTCTAAAACATCTTCTAAAATCATCTTTTAAAATGTCTCTAACTGTTTCGCCGAAATAATTCCCTAAAATGTCTAAAACGGTTTCACCCAAATAACCCCTAAACGTAATTTCTGCGTGTTCCTTTTGTTTTTGGCATCCCTGCGCTGTCACATTTGAAATTACTAAGAAACCCTTTCCCGCGCTAATCTGTTCATCTCTAAGATCAAAACATTCGCCCGGAAACAATTCTCTTGGAAGAACTCCAAAGACATTAATAAACTTCCGGAAACAATTCTCCTCGGAAATACATCAAAGACATTAATAAACTTCCCCGGAAACATTTCGTGACAAATCAATCAATCTTGACATCACCTGTCAGACATTAATCATGTCTAATGTTTCCTATTCCTGGATCATAACATTCTCCCCTAGCGTGCATTTGGCCAAACAACAACAACATGTTCTCCCTGGGGATTCCATGCCCATATTTAGTGCCCCGTCATGACTGACAGCACACGTGTTCTCCCTAGGGACTCTATGCCCATATATGGTGTTCATACAGATTTAGACTAAATTGTAGATGGCAGCAGGGGTGAGGGATGGGAGTCTATGCCCATATATGGTGTAATGTCACGACCTTTAGATAGGTATCTACTCTTAACAATGGGGTCTCTGATACACTGAATCTGATGTTGTGATTCTCATTAAGGTCACTTGACTTTTAGGGAGCATTTCTCCCTTTTCTCAAAAATCAGGAAAACTTTCTCCGGCTCGTAACCTTTGATGGGTAAAACTAAACTTATTGAAATTTATATATTTGAAATCAGCATAAAAAAGCAATTCTTTTGATATGTCTTTGGTATAAAAATCCCGTTTCTTACATATTCGGTTGCTATTCAGCCGGTTCGCTCCTTACCTACTGTTCGTTACCACGAACTGTTTGATAATGTTACTAAACAATAATTTTATCTCATGACCAGTGAAGTTCTTCTTTAGTACTTGTATTTATGAAATTTCTGAATTTTGAAGACCAGCATTGATGACAAAAAGACAGTGTGAGGCTTTTATTGAAGCCTGTTAGCTAAATCGTAAAAAACTCGTGTTTAAAAAACAGAGAATAAAATGCATTGTTTTACAGATAAACTCTTTTCAATAGGATCGGAAAATTTTCAAAATTTAACATCAAAATGTCTTCAGGATATGGAAAGTCCAGGAGACTTTTCCTGTGCTCCTTAAAACAAAGTCCATCAAAATAATCCATATAAAGGGGGACAGAACACAACCCAGCTTAACTCCTGATTTAATACAAAACCAGCTGCCAACCTCATTTCCTACCTTAACCGCAGCAGTGTTATTCTCGTACATAGCACTAATCTCTTTAATGTATTTGTCTGGTATACCATACAAGGATAAAAACCTTTACTAAAGCTCTTCTATCAACAGAATCGAACGCTTGCTCATAATCTACAAAACTGGGAACCAAAGGTGTTTGAAAACACAGGCACTTCTCAATTATTAGCCTAAAAGTGAAAATTTGGTTGACACATCCTCTACATTTTCTAAAACCGCATTGTTCTTCTCTTAAAATTTTGTGTACGGCATCTCTCAGTTTCAAAAGTATCATATTACTAAGTAATTCACTATCTACAGAGACGAGACTAATGCCCACAGTTTATATAATATACCAGTAAGTTTACCGCAGATGATTTCTGGCTCTTCATTCTCGGTGCGAACAAAAAGCTCCTCCCACTTATTTCTGCACTTATTGTCCACTAATTGGTTGAGCCGGCCAAGTGGTTTTGTCAGTACTTGTTCCGTAGGTGATTATTCTTTGTCTACCCGTGAAAAGATCTAATGCCGCTTATGTTTATATTTGCAAAAACGTTCTCTGGACCACTCGCACCTCGGTCTGGGTTTTTATAATGGGTAAATAGGGAAAGATCATACTGGATAATTATACAAACTGTGCTAATGCCTCAATAATCACCACACTCACTTTTATCACCTTTCTTATAAAGTGGCTTAATTAAGGTTTTCCTAAAATCGTTAGGTACTTCTAACGACTGGAAAAGGGTACAGAAAATCTGCAACTGCAAGTGCCGCCATGGCTTCTGACTCAGATAGTGATTTTAATGTTGGGTTTTTAATCTTTTCTTATGTTTAGCTTTTGTACTATAGATTAGTTGGAACCTCAGATAACTCAAAGTTTATAAAGCCAGTTCCAGTTTTAAAAATAAAAGATGATTTAAAAAATAGTGAAAGACGTGGCCTCTATTGTACCATTTGTGGGGATATATCAAACTCGACCTTACAAGGTGAGTGGAGTATCTTTTAAAGGCATTTTGGAGAAAAATATTGTTTCAACATTAAAATCTCCAGTATGTGTTAGACCAGACCATAATCCCCAAAGTCATTTAATTTAATCAGTCTCAATTTAAAAAGATTATTTTTCCGGTATTGTTTGTAGGCGGTAGCTTATATTAGGAAGGAATACAGGAACAATCCTCCCCTCTATCGAGATCTTCATAAAAGGGAAAAGGGGATTTTTATGCAAACTATTAAATGGAAAATCAGGTCTCAGCAACTGCTTTTCGGCAACATGCTGTAAGAATACAAGGTTAAAATGCAATTTTAGCCCCTGATTTGTATTAAAATCGTCATTTGGGATCAATTTCAAGCGGTGCTATAAATGGTCGTAAATGGCCGAAACGACTTTTGTTGGCCTGTAGTAAAATGTTTCTGTAATAATATATGTTACTCCGAACAATTTCGTTCTGTCAGGAGTGATGGTACTGTATTAGAAGAGAAAGAAAAACAAAGAAATGGAGAGAGAAAGTGAATGAAAATGTCTTATGCAGAATTTTCATAATTAGTACTTTACGTCACTGACGATCCGCGTGTTACGCGAAGCGTAACATGCGTAAAAAAATTTTGGATATGGTACAATTTTTTTGTTGTTGGTACATATTTCATGCAATTTGTGGTAAATTTTGCTTTGAGGTGTTGGTAACACTGGTTCTATATCCATTTTATACAATTTTTGAAGAGCTCTATTATTGAGGTGTGGCCGTAAGTACGACCTCTATGAATATGGAATTCTGACATGATCCATTTAAACGATGCCTCGAATCAGTTAATTGAAATATAGTTAATTCAGCATAATATATTAATAAATAGATGGCTGTAAAGAGTGTTGGCACCAAAGTTACCATTTTCTTGGTCAATTAATATGTCCCAGTCGAATGTTGCCATATTGGCTTATTTCCCGCAAAACTGACGTATTTTGATGGAGACTGGCGGTAAAATTTTGAGTCAAGCGTAAATCTTGGCGTATTTTAATTGATCTGGCGTGAATTGCTTTATCTAAAAGAAATTAGTTTCCTCATTTGGATCCAATTACTTTTTGACATATAACGAAGCTGTAATCTACGTATTCCATCCAACAGTATCAGTATATTCTTTCATTTCTTAATAGTTTTATTACTATCCATTAATCCACGAAAAATCAGACAAAGCAAATTAACTTATATCAATGTTGTTTTCCCCCCTTAGAGCATCATGGAGGAGAGTTTTAAACTTGCACATGCTTTGGAGAATTTATTCAGAGAAGTTATATTCTTCTCATCATGGGGCATACATGCATTAATTAACATAGTTTTGCTGAGTCTTATAGTTAGAAAATGCTCGTCCGAAAAAGGACATGACGGAGATAAAAAGCGAAGCTTTTGTTTTATAATACATGCTGAGCCCCCGGTAGACCTTTTAGAAGTAGAAATAGCATTTGTTGTGAAAGCAAAGTGATTAGCACTGCTTCGCTGGAAATTAACACACGTTCCTGTCAAAAGATGTTCCTGAAAGCATACAATGTCAAACTTACTACACAGTTCATCAATGGTCAGATCCTTGTTTTTTGTCCCATAAATATTAAAACACACGACTGATACTGATACAGACATAAATTTTTTTTTGGCAAATTGCAACTTGCTTTCAGTTTAGGACATGTGAAGCTAAACGAAACATGATTGCCTCCACAGTTTGCACACTTAGGTGACAATTTGCCAGGCGAGTCTCTATCTGAGACATGGGGACCGGCACATCGCACTCATTTTGGTGTTATACTGGGACAAGACGACTGGGGATGTTCAGGGGACCGGCAAAATGTTACAACAATAATACAGTAAATGTAAATACGACGAGGACAAAAGCAGAACTGATTCAAGTAATCTTAGTTGGTGGCTTATATTCAGCAAAACAAGGAGATAAGAATCAGTAAATGTGACAGGAACTGCTCTATTTTAATTTGACAACTTAGAGGAATTACTGCAAATACACAGAATTTACAATATTAATATATTAATAGTCATCTAAGAAATGGACATTTGACAGAACTTGAGACTTCAATTATGCCTCTAACACGGAAAAGCCCACTTTTACCAAAGTTTACACAAGTATTGTGCATATTATGAAGTAAGAATTTTTTTTCAATTCCAAACTGCCCCCCCCCCTTATGTGCAAATATATAGCCCAAATTATATATTTCCCATCTATTCTGTCACTTGTCTTCGTCTTGTCTCGCGCTAAGCTGGAAGAAACTAACGAAGAAACCGGTTTGTTCTCGAGTTTTACGCAGCGTAAACTTGAGTGGAAGAACCTTTTGGAAGTGGAAGAATTTTGGAAGAACCAAAATTTCTTCCCCCTACGGGAAAAAAAACTCAAATAAAGTTCTCAAATTTGGAAAGCTTTATTTTCCACGGGGGGTCGCGGGGGGGAGTGTTTTCTGGGGATGGGTAGGTATTTTCCGAGGGAGGGTATTTTTCGGAAGGTAAACGCCTAGAACCATATATATAGTGACTTATTTAGATTGTTTGTTGCCAGCAATGTCAATATGCCGGTTTTAAGAAAAAAAACTATGTAGCCGATTTCGAGGGGCCCTGGCAGTATAGCCACAACAAGGGCTTGCATATATACTGATTCCCCATTGTAAGTAGCAACCTCCAAATGAATCATCTTTGTTTGCTACTCTTTCCTCGAGAAAATGGAAGACTCCACAGGGAATACATCTAACCTTGAAGGGTCTCAATGATTTGTCACTTTCATCTTTGACACGTTTTGATTCTTCTCGCTGTCGCTTGTAATTCTCGCTGCTGCGTATCTTCTAATCAAATATTTTTTTTCTCGATGTGGCATATATTTTAACCGCATATTTCTTTGTTCTTCACTTTCATTTTTAATTCGTTCTGCTCCTCGTCGTCGCATGTCTTGTAATCGCATATCTCTTTGTTTTTAACCTTTATTTTTGACTCGTTTTAATTATTGCTGTCACTTATCTTCTAACCGGATATTTCTTTGTTCTTCATTTGTGTCTTTGACTTGTTATAATTGTCGTTGTCAAAAGTATTCTAACCGTATATTTCTTTGTTCTTCATGTTGGTTTATCATTACTTCAGACATTGTTTCAATACCCTTTACCTCAGCTACTTGGATTTGTCCTCTAGTCATTACTAAACTGCTTAAGACGCCTTTTGTAAATAGACTCATTGCACTTGATAGTTTATAATTAGCTATTTTCCTTTTGAAATGTTACCGGCTTCATAGATACGAAAAATGATACGATCACTCTTTGGGAAATGATGAAACTTTTTCTCTTGAAATATGCTCATAAATATAACGTCACTCACGGGATTTCTTTCCAAAATTAAGGCTCTTAACGAATTTTGTCAAACTCATGACCTATATATATTGCTCTTCTATGCCAGAAGAGCTCAGGATATCAATTTTCCCAAAAAAATAGTGAGCCATATTCGAGAATAAAATACAGAAACGAAAATGATGTAAATAACTTTTGATAAAGATAGCATAAATGCGATAATTTTTTTAATTTTTTTTTTTACAATGGTGGAGTGGACTCATACACTCCAGGTCAAGGCTTATTCCTCACAGGCTCATTGACTACACATCCAGGAAAAAAAATTATTAGTCGAAGAAACTAAAGATGGATTTCCCGCCCCCACCCTTTTCATGTACTTTGCCAGCTGTCACAGTCTTGCTTCCTCTACAATTTCCTACAGTTTAACAATTTAACTCGTAAAAAATCTCCAGTCGATGGCTCTTCTTTGCTGGACATTCTTCTATCAGATGGCTCCTTGTTTCCACGGCCATCTTACATTTTTGTCCGGGGAACCGGCCTTCCCAGTAAGGGCAAGGTGCTTCTCAAAAAACTGTGATACAAATACATACCCAGTATTTCGAGTTCACATCCTGAACTCTTATTCAACATAAGATTTAAAATAAATGACTTATTTCTACCGAGGGGTCGCTTTCTATCTCAAAAATCATTTGCACCAGGTGGTGCGTGACAAGCGTGGAGGAATTGTGCAAGATATGTTGGGGACTTTGCCAATCGTAGCGGTACATTGCCAAATGAAACAGAAGTGTGCGGCATGCGTGGCGCTCTGAGATGTACAGCAGGGTTGTAAGAAGTCAGCATCCCCTAGATTTCTACTACGCTTTTAGTGTCGAGAAAACATAAAAAAAAAAAGAAGAAAGAAAGACACTCAAATAAAAAACAAACTTCTATGGGTAGAAGTGTTGAAATCTGAGTTGTAATGCTTCTCTGGGTGGAAGAATGTCCAACATCAATCAACGGCATAAAATATAGCATAATAAACGGATGGACCTCCATTATGAATCTGCATAAACAAACAAGCTTTTCTAGCTAGAAGTGCTAAAAACTAAGATAGATTGATGTTACATAAATATCAATTGACGGTATCATATGGGACACAATCTGGTAAGAGATGTGTTAATTACGAAAAGGGTCTTTTTGTGCTTAAATACTTGAAAACTGCGCATTTTCACATGATTTTTTTTTTTACTAAATCAGGGAAGGGGGGAAAGTTAAACATGAAAATGACCAGGGTGGCGTCTTGTGTAACTAATTGCTTCCAAAAGAAGCAGAACATATTCGATTTGATTGATCAAAAGAGCATGAAATGAAGAACGGTTTTTACTAACACATTTTGCATTTTCTAGACAAATCTCTGAAATCTCACTGTATGATTTAATTTAACCACATACGGATGGAGGGTATTCTGAGGTCCTCCCACCCAACTTTCAGATTTTTCGATTTGTTTGTTTCACTACATATTATCGTAAAATTAGCATGTTTTTAATGGTTTTGACGAATTATTCCAACTGAACCAACTGAATTATTCCAGCCTCCAACTGAAATGCGAAAACCAAAACCAGTCGTGTGTTGTTACCTGATTTGAGTGATTAATAGTTTAATAATAATTAAACGCAAATGAATGTTTTCTTCACTCCTCTGATTCCTGTAGGCTATATAAAACTTTCACAGGGGCTTTAATTCAAAAGTTGTGTATCACTAACAAGCATCCCCTAAAGAGAGATATGCTCCCGACAAACTTTGTTCCTCCCTTCCAAACATGGGCACCCATAAGGGGGTAGGAGGGAGCACCAGCCCCCTCCTGGCTGAATGATGCTGCCTTATTTTTTATATTTTTGTTTTGAGATTTCTATTGTATAGCATTAAAAGAGCCAATTAGACCAGGTGGGCCCCCCCCCCCCCCTCCCTCGGGATTCAGCCTATGGGCGCTCATGCTTCCAAGCCATAATAAAAAAAAACACAAAATTCTTAATAAATGTCATGTATTACACGTAATACATGTTTCAATACATGTGAAATTCTTAATTTCTTAGGGATCTAGCAAAAAAACAGAAGACAAATTTTACCCAGCCTTGTTTTGGGAAGAAAAGCAAATATGAAATGCTCTTTAAATATTACTTTTGGCAATAAAAACGGTATTAACCACTAACACTTTAATTTGGTAAATACTTTCCACAATTTTTTGTTGGATTATCATCATATGCCCTAAAAATAAATTTCCCCCAATTTAAAAACAATAAATTAGCCCACAATCAGCAAGCAACTCTATTAGTCTTCTATGGTACTTTTTTATTAACCGGACTCTTTTATATAGTGCTAGTTTGGTTAATGCTAATGAAATAAAATAAAATAGGATGACTTTATAATAGTTTAGAAACAAATTTGGGCTATATATTTGCACATTAGGAGGGGGTGAGGGCAAAACATAGCATATAGTAAATACGTAACCTAACCTAACCTAGGTACCTTCCCCCCCCAAAAAAAAAACAAAAAAACAACACTTTAAATATCGTACACGCAATTAAAACCACGCTATACATTGTATTTTTCTACAGCGGTGTCTTGTATCATTCCGTTGAAAAACAGGTTTTTCAACGCCTCTCGAGTTTGAGATATAAAGAGTCCGGTTAATAGAACAGTACCGTCTTCTATAAATTTCTCTTACTCTCATTTTCGCAAAACTCATCTTTGCTAAATTATCCCTTTCTTATTGCAAGAGAGGATCAAAGTCTTATCATCCGTTTGCTTCATAGAATTCTTTTTAGCACCGAACTAAGCTTACTTATCAACGTTTCCATAATATTGACATGAGTCAGCACTTCTCTTCTTATGAACTGATATGATAAAGAGCCTTGAAATAGGTAAAAACAGAAACTGAATATGTTCAATTTAGTGGAAAGTAATTGGATGATTTGCGACTGATTTGAAAGGATGATGCAAGAATGTTTGCTGAGGTTTTTAAGGGATTGTCACCCCCTACAAAACATTTATGTTGGAGGGAAGGGGAGCGAATTTACAAAAAAAACGCATATAAGTGTTCTATATTTAAGGATTTGATATTATTCTATATGAGCGGATTTAATATTTACATCCAAGACATTAGCTGAAGAGCAAAGCCGAAAATAGAGGTTTATAGTTGATTTAAGCAGTGGCGTCAATTCACGAAAAGGGTAGGGGGGGGGAATGTATTTCTTCTAAATCTAGGGGGTAATTTTTTTCAAAGAAAACACGAACAAAGACACTTTTCAATAAAAATACCTAAAATAAGTATTTTCAAAATTTAAGGAGGGGAATCTAGGGGGCATATGTTCCCACTGCCACCTTCCCATTAAAGTGAAACTACTGGAATCAGGTCTTGCAATTCAAGAAACATAGCTTTATTACCCAGACGAAAAATGGGTCAATATATACCAAATCATATTATTGAGTTAGGACTAAAGTGAATACACCATTCGATGCCTTTTTTTATGCTGATTATGAATAAAATAAGCATTTCTATCGGAAATGCATTTCAGCCCCCCCCCCTATATATGCCAATTCAGGGTTAGGTTAGGTTAGGTATAGCCTATATAGGGGGGGGGGGCTGAAATTCATTTCCGATAGAAATGCTTATTATATTCGTAATCAGCATTAAAAAAGGCATCGAATGGTGTATTCACTTTATTTGAAACTCAATAATATGATTTGGTATATTTTGACCGAAAAATGTCCAACGAAGTTTTAAGTGCACATTTGCATGAAAAATTTGACTTACAGGGCATTGACATATATTCACGTGAGCGCCGGACGTAAACTTTTTAAATGTATATGAATAAAAATATAATGAATATGACTAGGCTATATGTAATGAGTGGAAGGAAATAGGCTATCGATTGTCTGTGCAGGATTTCAACTGTTGTTGATGGAAGAGCATTGCCAAGTAGTGAAAACCATGCTGAGACCAAGGTGGGCCCAGGATTCCACAAAGCCTCCATTTAACTGGAGGTCCCAGGGACTTCTGATGTTCAGTTCTTAAGCGCTTCGATGTAGACTTGAGAAAATGTGTTTGTTTCTGTCCCGCACTGGTATCCGGGACCATTGCTTTTCCTGAGACCAAAACAATTTCAATTATTTAAAGAATATTAAAATTGGAACTTGGAATGTTACGACGTTAAAAAACAACTATCGCATCGACATTTTGGAT
Source organism: Artemia sp. Kazakhstan ARC1039 (assembly GCA_029168905.1). Taxonomy (NCBI): domain Eukaryota; kingdom Metazoa; phylum Arthropoda; class Branchiopoda; order Anostraca; family Artemiidae; genus Artemia; species Artemia sp. Kazakhstan ARC1039. Next base: position 36,267 of record JAQQPU010005098.1, on the reverse strand, counting down.
GAAGTATTTAGACGATTCAAACTGAACTTTTTAGAGGTTTCATTTGTCAGGAGTAGGAAGCATGAAATTGGGTGATATAGAATTTATTTTTTCAGGCAGGAAGGATGGGGTACATAGACAGGGAGTAGGGCTCATGATGAATAAGGAAGCGGCTAATTCTTGTTTAGTCTGGGAAAGTATCAATAATAGAATACTGATCGCTCATTTTATGACCAAAATGTTCAGGGTATCAGTTATAGTAGCATATACCCCCGTAGAGGCGACTGACGGAGATTCTATTGACTAAGGTGAATTTTACTTACAATTACTGAAGCAAATAGATAGGGTCCCAGGCAGAAATATGGTGTTTTTATTAGAAGATTTTAACGCCCAGGTTGGTAGAAATAGGGATAGACGGTATCCTAGCCTATGTAAATTTGGTAAAGGAAAGGAAAACAGTAATGGCTACAGACTGCTGCAATTTCGTAGGAATAACAATCTAGTTATAACCAATACAGTGTATCGTCATGAAATTACCCTTAAGTTAACTTGGTATTCACGTGATCGTATGACAGCAAACCTTATTTATTATGTTATTGTAAACCAAAGACTGGCAGGACCAATACAAGATATTGGGTGTATAGGAGTGCTGTTATTGATGCTCAAAAGTAAAGGTCACCATCTAGTAGTGTCTAGGATTAATTTACAGCTGAAATTTTGGAAGGGTAACTGCCTCCCGGGAAGTTATGATGTTGGTAGACTCAAGGTTGAGAATTAGAGAGATACTTTCCTGGAACAGTTGAATACTAAACAAGAGAGTTTAAAATTTGACAATGTAAAAGATGGATTGAATAATTTTAGGAAAACAATTTGTGAAGTTGCTGATGGTGTCTGAGGGAAATAAGTTAGGAGTGCTGCTAGATATATTAGTGAAATAGCTTGAAGTTTAATAGAGAGGAGCAGGGGACGGTACAAGAATTATCTGAGTGATAGAGCAGATGAAAACAAGAGGAATGTAAAGAATGGAGAGAAAGCATTAAAATATGAACTAAGAAGGTGTGAAGTGGAGACCATAAATAAAATTGCCAATGATCTGTAAGATGCAGCTAGACGGCATAATAGTAAAATATTGCACTTGCATGTTAATAAATCCGGACTTGTTCCAGTTAAAGATAATATTAAACCGAGATAGAGTTACAGGAAAAGATATAGAGGAAAATGAAAAATTTTGTAATACCTTGGATGTGAAGGAAGATTTTTTTGTGAAGAAGAATTAGCATCAGGACTAAAAGGATTAAAAATAATAATGCCCCAGGTGCTGATACTTTGGTAAATGAGTTTCTTGAGTAACTTATTAGAAATAAGTTACTGCAGATTATGAATTTGATATTTGAAATAGGCGAAGTACCTACCGATTTTAGGAAGTAAAAAAAGTAGTAAGGTAAGTATGACGGCATTGAACCCTTAAGGTCCAAACCAGCGATCTCCGTTTAATAGAGAGGAGAAGCAAAATCGTAATTTTAAGAAAACCCTAGGGTTTCCCTAATTTAGGAAACCCTAATTACACCACTTTATAAGAAAGGTGATAAGAGTGAGTGTGATAATTATCGAGGCATTAACTTGGTCTCTGTAGGTAGCAAATTACATAGTAATATAATACTTTTCTAGACTGAGAGATGCTGTAAACAAAGTGATAAGAGAGAAACAGAGCGGTTTAGAAAGGGTAGAGGATGTGTCGACCAAATTTTCACTTTTAGGTTAAAAACTGAGAAGTGTCTGAGTTATCAAACACCTCTGGTCCTCAGTTTTATATATTACGAGCAAGTGTTCGATTCTGTTGATAGAAAAGCCTTAGCGATGGTCTTATCCTTGTATGGTATACCAGACAAATACATTGAAGGGATTGGTGCTATTTCCGAGAATAACACTGCTGCAGTTAAGGTAGGATATGAGGTTAGCAGCTGGATTTGTATTAAATCAGGAATTAAGGAGGGTTGTGTTCTGTCCCCTTTGTATGGGTAATTTTTTGGACTTTGTCTTAAGGAGCACAGGAAAGGCAATGGGAGAACACGGAATCAAATGGAGAGGAAAAGCTTTCCTGGACTTAGACTATGTTGATGATTTAAGCATACTAGATGAAAGTGTGAGCACAATGAATGAACTTTTAGAGGTTTTGCGACTTCAGGAGTTCGAAAATTAATGTTTAGAAGACTAAATCGCTAAGGTTAGGAATATATGAAGATGAAACGCTGACGTTGAGTAATGAAAAGATTGATCAGGGGGATAGCTTCACTTACCTTGGTAGTATTAGTGGTAAAGACGGTGGGAGCATTGAAAATGTTAAGAGCAGAATAGCCAAGGTTCAGGGTGCTCTTTCATAGTTGAAAAAGCTTGTAGAATAGGAAGATAAGTTTGCAAACCAAGATTGGAATATTTGAAGCTACAGTGACGACAGTGGTCGAATATGGTTCTGAAGCATTGGCGCTCCGAAAAGCGAATGAAAATTTGCTGGATGTTTTCCAGAGAGAAGCCGGATACTCATTGTTCTGAGTACCCGGCAGACTGACCGTATTTCGAGCAGTGGGCTGTACGAAAAGAGCGGTTCAATTCCTCTTTCTAGGGCTATAATAAGAGAAAGCTCGAGATGGCTTGGGCACGTTCTGCGGATGTAGGATGACAGATTGTTGAAGATTGTCCTTTTCGGCCAACCGTCTAGGGCTAAACATAAAGCAGGTTGTCCACGATTGGGGTGGGAGGATGTCATAAAGAAAGATTTAAGGGAAATGGAAAATTCCTGAGAGGACATAAAAAGGGATACTTTGAAGAGATTGGGATGAAGGTTAGAGCGTGCAAAGCTGTGTTGGCCTCTGGTGGCTTGGTGCTGCGGTGAGTTGTTAGTAGTAGTAGTAGTATGAATAAAAAAAAACTCGCTTTTTCCCATTAGCTGGCTTTGAGAGTCGATTTGGCTTTTTCTGGTACCTACAATTTTTTTACAATGGATTAAACTGGCTTTTGTAAAACTAGTCACTGAATTTAATCATATAAAATTAGCAGTTAAACTAAATTTGGTTCTTGGGGGGGGGTGCTACCATTTCATCTAACCGTCACAAGCACTAAACATCATTTCGTCGACAAGGAAAATCCGTCAGGACATCGACAGTCATAACATCGACACTTCAGGACATCGACAGACACATTCGCTACCCGCCAGATTGTCGACAGTCATAACATCGACACGTCAGTTCATCGACAGTCACAATCGCTACCCGTCAGAACGTCGACAGTCATAACATCGACACATCAGTTCATCGACAGTCACAATGGCTACCCGTCAGAACGTCGACAGTCATAACATCGACACGTCATAACATCTAAAAAAGTTTTAGATGTAATGACGTGTCGATGTAATGACTTTCGACGTTCTGACGGTTAGTGGTTCTGACGGATTTTCGTTATGTAAAAAAATTTATAAGTTTATATAATAGTATTAAGTATATAATAGCTTAGAAATAAATGTCGACTTTACATTTGCACATCAGGGATGTGGGGGTAAAGCATAGCATATATTAAATACGTAACCTAACCTAAACTAGGTACCTTCCCCCCCCCAAACCCCAAAAAACTAAATTTTTAAAGTTTTAGATTTTATGAAAAAAATTTAGATGTTATGACTGTCGACGTTCTGACGGTTTGTTGTTTCTGACGGATTTTCGTTAGGAAAAATTTTTTGATGTTATGAAGTGTTGATGTTCTGACGGGTAGCGATTGTGACTGTCAATGAACTGACGTGCCGATGCTATGACTGTTGACATTCTGACAGGAAGTTATTGTGACTGTCGATGAACTGACGTGTCGATGTTATGACTGTCGATGTCCTAACCTGTCGATGTTCTGATGGATTTTTTGTCGATGTTATGACAGATTTTGTCGATGTCCTGACGGTAGTGGTCCTGACGTGTCGATGTCCTGACGCCTTTCCTTCTTCGGTACCATAGTCGTGCCTCTTAGGATCTAAAGTCAGCGCAGCGGCTTGCTAATTTCTATATAAGTATGTAAATGTCCATATAATTCAATATAAATGTCTGCTAGTCAGTTTTTCTATAAATTTGTTTGTTTATTTACCTGGAGGATTTAGCTTTGTAGTGGGCAAAGTTTTTTTCCACATCTTTAAGCTACTAAAATACATTTATAACTCAAACTCAACATTTTTCTTTGTGGAATCAGACCAAGTTCTAATTCGTGAATTGGATAAGGTATTCAGAAGCTGTTTTCTATTTTTTTTTTTTTTTTTCATAGAAAAAGTGAACTGAATCCCCTCGACTCCTTTTGTTTTTCTTCTCGGGATACCACAATGGTTTAATATCCTTACTATATAAGATCTATCAAACAGTTCGTGGTAACGAACTGTAAGTAAGGAGTGACCCGGCTCAACGGTAACCGAAACTCTAAAAAACGGATTTTGATACCAATAGATACATCAAAGAATCAGATTTTAATGCTGATTTCAAATATATAAGTTTTATCAAGTTTAGTTTTACCCATCGAAAGTTCGCGCCTCAGAAAAATTGGCCGATTTTAGAAAAAAAGGGGGAAAGACCCCCTAAAAGATATAGAACCTTAATGAAAATCACACCATCATATTCAGCGTATAAGAGAACCGTACTGTAGAGGTTTCAAGCACCTATCTAAAAAAAATGTGGAATTTTGCATTTTTTGCCAGAAGAAAGATGACGGATGTGTGTTTATTTGTTTTTTTTCCCCGGGGTGATCGTATCGACCCAGTGGTTCTAGAACATCGTGGGAGGGCTCATTGGAACAGAAATTAAAAGTTCTAGTGCCCTTTTTAAGTGACCAAAAAAATGGAGGGCAACTAGGCCCCTCCCACGCTCATGTTTTTCCCAAAGTCACCCGATCAAATTTTGCGATAGCCATTTTGTTCAGCATGGTCGAAAATTGATAACTATGTCTTTTAGGATTACTTAATCCCCAGAAGTCACCGGGGGGAGGGCTGAAAGTTATGAACTTTACCCAATGTTAACATATAGTATTGGTTATTGGGAAGTATACAGACGTTTTCAGGGGGGATTTTTTCTGGTAGGTGGGGGGGTCGGGGTTTATATGGGAGGATCTTTCCACGAAAGAAGTTTTCAAGGCACCGGATTTCCCATCATTATTAAAGAAAATGATCAGAAATTAAATAAAAAAACAACAAGTTTTTCAGCTGAAAGTAAGGAGCAACATCAAAACTTAAAACGAACAGAAAATATTATGCATATGATTGGGTTTACCCCCTAGTCAATACCTCGCTCTTTAAGCCAAGGATTTTTTTGTACTTTCATAAGAGCTATTTATTCTAATTAAGGGCCTTAGTGATTAAGAGGTCATTTTTAAATAATTGGAAAAAAATTCGAACTTTAGCTAAAAGAGCAAGATATCGACTAGGGGGACAACCCCCTAATATACGTATTAAAAATCTATGAATATAGAAGTTCGTTACGTAAGTTAATTTGTAAGTTACATATATTTATTACTAATAAAAACGTCCGTAAATAAATTTAAACAAGTTTCGAGAAAGCCACTTAACCAAATAAAAGTAAAATCAATATGCAAATTTTGTTTTAGTGAGCCAAAATCAAAACTTGCATTAATTCAAAAACGTTCAAAAATTAAATAAAAAAAACAAGCTTTTTTAACTGAAAGTAAGGAACCACGTTAAAACTTAAAACGAACAGAAATTATTCCGTATATGAAAGGGGCTGTCTCCTTCCTCAACGCCTCGCTCTTTACGCTAAAGTTTGACTTTCTCACGACTCTATTTTTTTTAAACAATAAAAAACTTTAGCGTAAAGAGTGAGGCGTTGAGGAGGGGACAGCCCCTTTCATAAACGGAATAATTTCTGTTCGTTTTAAGTTTTAACGTCGTTCCTTACTTTCAGTTAAAAAAAAACTTGTTTTGTTAATTCAATATATAAAAGTATCGAATACGCTTGAAATAAGGAGTAATTATTTGCACTTACGAGCTTTGGCACCGTGTATCTTAAAAATTATTTTTCTGGACTTGGTCCCCTTTAAGAATGCACAAATAAACTGTTATTACTTATGGCTAAAATTTTCATTTTACTTCAAAATGTGGTTTAATAATTTAACTCTCAAATAGCGTAATGCCAGGTTTGTCAGATTTCCTCTTGAGGAAGAAGTTGAGGAGCAGAGAATGAAGTCAAGAGCTATTTTCACCGTTATATTTCTAGCACAGAGAAACCGAGAGTTTATTTCTAAAAAAATTGCAAAAAAAAATATAAACACAGAATGTCAAAATATATAGCACAGAGAAACAGAGAATTTACTTATAAAAAAGGCTGTGAGCACAGAACGCCAAAATGTCTATCAAAGAGAAACAAGGAGTTCACTGGTAAAAAAAAATGCTGTGGGCACAGAATATTTAAATGTTTAGTACAGAGAAACACAGAGTATACCTGTAAAAAAAAGTTGCGAGCGCAGAATGTAAAAATGTCTAGAAGCAGAGAGTTTATTTGTAAGAAAAGCTGTGAGCAGATAATACCAAAATGTTTAGCACAAAGAAACGGAGAGTGTAAAAAATGTTGCGGACACAGAATGTCAAAATACCTAGCACGAAGAGTTCACTTGAAAAAATGTTATGAGCACAGGTTTAATCAGGTCCCAGGTCGAAATATTTTTCAGGCAATCCGGTTTCAAAAAGTTTGACTCTTCAAGAAAAGAAAAACACATTACAAAAATAAACCAATGGAATTAAAGCAAACTTTTAGCACTGTGGAATAGCATAGTAATCCCTCTTTTTCTCTTTCTTTCTAGGATCAGTGCTGCTGGAGTTGCGTTTTATGCAGAGAGGACAGTTACGTGTTCAATGACACTTGTGTAACATGCAATCCAGGCTATGCCCCAACGCTAGACCGTTCAACTTGCGCAAAGCTGCGTCCTGAGCACTTGACATGGGAGAATCCATGGGCTATAGTTCCATTAGTTTTTTCTGGGCTAGGAGTAGTAGCAACAATTTTCACAGCTTTTGTGTTTCTCCGTTTCCATGACACGCCTATCATAATGGCTTCTGGTCGTGAATTATGTTACGTCCTTTTAGCTGGAATTCTTTTTTGCTTTCTGATGTCACCCGTGATTTTGGCAAAACCTACAGTTGCAACATGTGGATTTCTGAGATTAGGTCTTGGGTTGTGTTTGAGTATTTGCTACAGCGCCATATTTACAAAGACAAACAGGATTTCAAGGATTTTTAATGGTGGAATAAAAGGTGTGAAGAGACCCTCTTACACCTCACCAAGATCTCAGATCGTTATTTGCTTTGGTAAGCAGTTTTATCTTTCAATTATTCCTCGATAATTGAATAATTCTTTGGTAATTCCTTCGGCCAAAGAGAAAATCAGGTCTTCTCCGAATGGGGTGGGAGGTCATAAGGAATGATTGACTGAAAATTGTAATTTCTTGGGAGGTTGTAAGCAGGAAGGCTTCAAATAAATTGGGATAGAAGCGGACTGGAGGGGTGAGCGTAGCTGTGCTGGCCTCAGACAGCTAGGTACTGCTGTGAGTAGTGGATTGTAGTAGTGTTCCATGATATGCTTTTTAAAGAGACTTAATAGCAAGGCCGTATCCAGGGGGGTTACCCGGTTTGAACCCCCCCCCCCCGAAATTTTTGACCGAGTCGAAAATAAGTCGAAAATTAGTAAAACCTAGGTAAAAATCAGTAAAATTAGTCGAAAACTGAGTCAAAAATTAGTAACCCCCCCCCCCAAAAACCAAATCCCGGATCCGCCCTTGCTTAATAGAAGTAATTGTCATTTCTTCAACGAAAATGTGTGAATCGGAAGCTCTGTAAATTCAAAATGCTTGTTAAATAAGCCTTTTCAGAATCCAGTCTAGTCAGTGTGATTTTTATAATTAATCTTTTTTTTTTTTTTTTAAGCATTTGGCTACTTCTTAAATTTAAGCAAAGAACCGGAAGGGGGTATAGCGTTATCGAGTTGCTTCTCTGTTAGTACACAACATTAAGCCATTTTAAGAAATTCCGCAAAACAACTTCACGGCGTTAGTGTTAGCGTTAGCGGGCTGCTTCTGTTGGATTTGGACTTTAATATAGAATTTAAGGTTTAATATGGATTTCAAGTCCTTTTACAAAATTTCAGCTTTTAAAATTGCTCTTATAGGAGCTAAGAACAACTCGACAACAAAAGTACCACGGGCGGTATAGTGTTACCGACTTACCTCTCTATTAAAACAAAACCTCTAGCCATTTTAGTAATTTCTTCAAAACAACTTCATAGCGTTAGCTTTTGCGTTAGCAAGCTGCTTCGGTTGGTTTAGGTTATAATAGATTTCAAGCCATTTAATGAAATTTAGTTTTAACATGGTACTAGGTAAAAGCAACTCTGTAAAAAAAAAAGTGCCGTAGGCTTTACAGCGTTGTCGAGTTGATCTAGAGAGCTTGAAAATTAGTTTTGATTATATCTAATTTACAAATAAACATAAAACACTTTTATTTTCGTTAATTCGTACAATGAAAACCAATAAAAGCAATAGCGATTACTAGAAAGTCAAGTAACCCGTGCACAATGGTTTAATTATTTAAATCAAAATAATTAAAATGTAATATACACATAAATAAAGAACCCGGCAAAAAGTAAATTCAGAAGAAAAAAAAGATAAAAAAAAGAAGAAGAAGGAATCCTGCTATGATAATCATCAACAACCTTCTCTCATCCTGTAACATCTAATTAAATTTAAAAAACGAGTGTTGGTGCCGCTTTTCCACAGCAAAGTGGCAATTTCCATTAAGTTTTAGAACAAAACAACAACTTACCACTGAAAGGTGTTTCATTCATTTGGGTGAAATCCTGAGAGAGCTAACCAGAGGCGATGCTATAGCGTTGCCTATAGTAAAGGCCATACGGCTCCAATGTTTTATTAATTTTTTTTCCAGAGGCACTTCATATAGAAGGGGTCGTTGTAAAAACTTCAAAAAGGGCTCATTTGATTGGAAATCGAGAGTTCTAGTGCTCTTTTTAATAGTCGAAAGTGATTAGAGGGCAACTATCCCCCCCCCAACACCCATCATTCCCCCAAACACATCCAATCAAAATTTTGAGATGGCCATTTTGTTCAGCGTAGTTGATTTCCAAATTGAAAATATGTTTTTGAGGAGGACACTCCCCCACAACCCTCAAGGCAAGGGTTTTAAGTTATAATCTGGGGGCATATAAGGTTTTTACAGAAGGCGTTGTCGTAGAAACTTAAAAAAATGCTCATTCGATTGGAAATTCAAAGGGCTAGTGCCCTTTATAGTAGTCAAAAGTGATTTGAGGGCAACTAACCTCCCTCTCACGCCCACCTTTTCCCCAAACACATCCAATCAAAATTTTGAGACAGCAATTTTATTCAACCTAGTTTTAAGTTCTGGAAATTAGGTTTTTGAGGATGGCAACTCCCCCATAGCCCTCAGGGCAAGGGTTGTAAGTTATTCCCTGGGGACATATAAGGTTTTGTATAGACAACGTAGTCGTAGAAACTTCAGAAAGGGCTCATCCGATTGGAAATTTAAATGGCTAGTTCCCTTTTGAAAACTATATGCGTCTTGAACAGTATTGGAAAGTATAAACAACATCAAATTGAATATTTGATGTATAATGATATTAATTGTTGAAAGATCCATCAGTTCAAGAATTTATTTCACTGTAATTGTATTTTTATTTTCAATACTGTAAGAACTGGAAAAGAAAACATGTGTAATATAATCCGTTTTCAGTTAAGCGCCAATGACGCAGTAGGCTTTTGGTTTTATTTACAGTTAGGAGAGGAGGCAGTATCCAAACACTTGTTTGTAGGGAAACTATACTCGTCTTTAACAACTTTAAAAACAGCTAATAAAGTAAACTAAATATTTGATGTATAATGATATTAATCGCTGAAAGCTCATCAGTTCAAAATGTTAGTACAAGTTAAATGTTTATTTTCAATATTAAGTGCAAAAGAAAATATTTGTCATAAAATTGGTTTTCAGTAAACCGTCAATGACGCAGTAGGTTTTAGACTTTTACAGTGAGAGAAGGAGGTCATACCCAAACTCTTGTTTGTGGTGATTTTTGTTCGTTTCAAGCTTGATTTGCATATTCAATTTAAGTTTCACTTGTTTTAAGATTTATTTATTAATTTACACTAATATCTATTGTATGTTCGTTTGCATTGATTGTTATTTAATTTCTGTTCGTTTTTAGTTTCATTTATACTTCAATAGGAAAATTTTTTTTTTAGTTTTAAGCTTGATGTTCATATTCAATCTAATCATTACTCGCTTTAAGATCTAATTATTCATTTATATTATTACTTGTTGTATGTTTTTGCTATGATTGTTTATTTAATTTCTGTTCGTTTTGGGTTTTATTTATTCTTTAATAGTAATTTCTGGTCGTTTTGAGTTTGAATTTTAAAAGGTATTTGTATCTACTGAACTTAAGTTTAAAAGGGCCTTTATTTTTCTTTGAAAAACTTATTTTTCGGAAAGTTTTTTTTTAATTAATTGATCTAGAAATATCGGAACGCTAGTTAAACAATCCTTTAGTTTCAAAGATGCGAAGCGGTGTCCCTAAATGTCGCTGAACATCCTATTCCAAATGAATGGTTATCATGGGCAGCGCAATAGCGCTGCCTAAGTAAAGAACGATGTTGACATAATATATTATTTATTTTTTTTTTTAGACTATGGCACTTCGTATGGAAGGAGTTGTCGTAGAAACTTCGAAAAGTGCTCATTTGCTGGGAAATTAGAAGGGCTTGTGCTCTTTTTAATAACCGAAAGTGATTGGAAGGCAACTAACACCCCTTCCACGCCCACCATTTCCCCAAAAACATCCAATCAAAATTTTGAGATTGCCATTTTGTTCAACTTAGTTGAAAGGTCCGGAAATTATGTTTTTGAGGATGACACTCCACCCACAGCCCTCAGGGCCAGGGTTTAATTTATGCCCTGGGGGCATATAAGGTTTTAATAGAAAGCGTTATCATAGAAACTTCAAAAAGGGCTTATTCTATTGGAAACTGAAATAGCTAGTGCCCTTTTTAATATTCAAAAGGGATTGGAGGGCAACTAACCCCCCTCTCACGCCCACCATTTTCCCAAACACATGCAATCAAAATTTTGAGATAGCCATTTTGTTCAACGTAGCTGAAAATTTTGGAGATTAGATCAATGAGGATGACAATCCCCCCAAAGCCCTTAGGGCAAGGGTTTTAAGTTATGCCCTGGGAGCATATAAGGTTTTTTATAGAAATTGTTGTAGTAGAAACTTCAAAAAGGCCTCATTCGATTGGAAATTGAAAAGGCTAGTACCCTTTTCAATAATCGACAGTGATTGGAGGGCAGCCAACCCCTCTCTCACGCCCACCATTTCCCCAAACACATCCAACCAAAATTTTGAGATAGAAATTTTGTTCAACGTAGTTGAAAGGTACAGAAATTATCTTTTTGAGGATGACAATCCCCCCCCCCCACAGCCCTCATGGTAAGGGTTGTAAGTTATACCCTGGGGCATATAAGGTTTTTATAGAAAGCATTGTCGTAGAACTTCAAAAAGGGCTCATTCAATTGAAAATTGGAAGGGCTAGTGCCCATTTTAAAAGTCAAAAGTTATTGGAGGGTAACTAACCCCCCTCTTACGCCCACCATTTCCCTGAACACATCCAATCAAAATTTTGAGATGACAAACTTTGTGGATGACAAACCCCCCCACAGCCCCCGGGGCAAAAGCTGTAAGTTATGCCCTGGGGGTATATAAGGTTTTTATAGAAAGTCTTGTCGTAGAAACTTAAAAAGGACACACTCAATTGGAAATTTAATGGCTAGTGCCCTTTTTTAATAGTCAAAAGCAATCGGAGGGTTAATGCCCCCCCCCGCTCATCATTTCCCCAAACACTTCCGATCAACATTTTGATATAGCCATTTTGTTGAACGTAGTTGAAGGGTCCGGAAATTATGTCTTTGAGTATGACAACCCCCCAGAGCCCTCAGGGCTAAGGTTGTAAGTTTTGCCCTGGGAGCATATAAGGTTTTTGTAGAAAGCGTTGTCGTAAAAACTTCAAAAGGGGCTCATTCGATTGAAAATTGAGAGGTTTATTGCCCTTTTTAATAGTCGAAAGTAATCGGAGGGAGAATCACCCTCCTCCACGCCCATCATTTCCCCGATCAACATTTTGATATGGCCATTTTGTTCAACATAGCTGAAAGATCTGGAAATTATGTCTTTGAAGTTGACAACCCCCCCCCCCCCCCGATATCCCTCAGTACAGGGGTAGTAAGTTATGCCCTTGGGGCATATAGGTTTTGTATCGAAGGTTTTGTCGTATTTTGAGAAGGCTAGTGCCTTTTTATTAGTCAAAAGCGCTCGGAGGTTGAATGCCCCCCACCCCCATCATTTCTTCAGACACTTCCAATCAAAATTTTGAGATAGTCAGTTCGTTCAACGTATTTGAAAGGTCTGAAAAATATGTCTTTGAGGATAACAAATCCCCCAGCCCTCAGGGCAAGGGTTGTAAGTTTATGCCCTGGAGGCACATAATATTTTATAGAAAGCGTGGTCATATGAACTTCGGAGGGGGCTCATTGGCTTGGTAATCAGACACTTTAGTGCTCTTTTTAAGAATCAAAGTGATCGGAGAGCATCTACCCCCTCCCCCCCCCCACAAACACACATCGTATTGCCCCGAAATTCATCTAATAGGAATTTTGACATAGCCATTCTATTCAAAATAGTCTAAATATTATATAACAAGGTTTTTGGGGTTGAAACAAACCCCAGAGATTAGAGGCAGGAGTGGAAAGTTATGCCCAGGGGATATTTAGAAAATTTATGGAAGGGACGATTGTTTAACTTTAGAAGAGACTCATTTGTTTGAAAATATCCCCAGCGCCCTGGGGATAGGGTTGTAATTTATTTTATGAGGGTATATAACGTTTTAATTGAATGGGCGGTCGTATAAACAAAAGAAAACTAGGGCTTATTTGATTTGAAATTGGAAGTTATAGGGTCCTTTTTAAAAGTCAAAGTGATTTGAAATCAAACAGCCCCTCCCCCCTCCAAGCTCAGCATTTGCCTTAACACCTCCAATCAAAATGTGGAGACAACTAGTTTATTTATTTTACTTGAAGGATTTGGAAATCATGTCTGTGAGGAATACAACCCCCCCCCCCTCTAAAGCTCTCGGGGAAAGGGCTATAAGTTATGCCCTTGGGACATATAAGGTTCTTATAAAAAGGGTGGTCGTATATGCTTTGAAGGGGGCTCATTGGATTGGTAATTATTGCCTTTTTTAAGAGTCATAGTGATCAGAGCGCAGCTTCTCTCCCCCCTCCCACTTACACACACAAAAACACGTCGTCTTTTCCTGGGATAAAAAATTAACAAAGAAAGAAAAAACTCAATGAAAAAACGACAAACGAGACTGCGGCCAGAATAGAGATCTTTCGGATCTTTCATTTTCTGAAATGTATCCAATAGATATTTTGATACAGTCCTTTTATTCAAAATAGTTCAAATATCATACAAGAAGACTTTTGAGGTTAATAAAAACCACCACAGGCTTTGGGCGAGGGTTTTAAGTTATGCCCCAGGGGCATTTAAGGTACTTATGGAAGGGATGCTTGTATAAACTTCAGAGGTGGCTCATTTGGTTGAAATTGAAAGTTTTATTTCCATTTTAAGAGTCAATATTGATGGAGGTCAAGTAGCACCCACCCACCACACAACTATCCCTCTTTTCACAAAATGCATCTGATTGAAATTTTGCGATGGCAATTTTGTTTAAAATAGTCCAAAGAACATTTAAAAATGCTTCCAGGGCTGGCAAAACCCCCCAGAGGCCTGTGGCAAGGGCTTGAAGTTATGCCCTGAGGGCATATTAAGATTTTTATGGAATGGGTGGTCGTATTAAATTCAGATGGATCTCATTTGATTTTAAATTGGAAGTTATAGTGCCGTTTTTAAGAGTCAAAGTGATTTAAGAGAACCCCCCCCCACGCCCATCATTTTCCATAACAAATATCCAAACAAAGTTTTGAGACATCAATTTTTTCAGCATTGTTGAAAGGATTAGCAATTATACGTAGCAAGAGTTTTAGTATCAGTAGTAGCATTAGTGCACCAGTAAATATAGTAGTAGCAGTAGGAGTACAGTTAATAGTAGTAGTCTTAGCTTAGTAGAAGTACCTGTAGGAGTAGAAGCATTAGTATTGTGATGCAAATAATGTCTTTTGGTTGGTTTAACATCCCTCACAACAAGCGTTGTAAGTTTTAATTTCACTCACGAAACTGTTCCTAAGATATTGATGATATGCCCTTTTGACAACCTGCATGCTGATGGCAGGTTATCATCCGTACAACAGAAATATTCTCTAAAAAATTCCACCTTCATACCTTCATGGGTTGTGGATTCTGAACTAGGCAGAAGACACTGTGTGTATTCATTTAATGCTGCTTCTACGGTTACCTTAACTAACGACACTAATGGCATGAAGTTGAAACTTCTAGGGAACGTTTAGGTGGCGTTTCAATAAAACGAAAAACCTTATGCATGCAGGTATTAAAAGGGTATATAAGGACATAGGCAGCAGAAAAGGCTGTAGAATTAAAATTATGCACGGAAACCAATCAAACGAAAAAACACGAAGATTTGGCATACATTTTCACACATTTCAGCTACTACGCTTAAAAAGTGAAAATGAAAGATACGAACCCAACAGAGGTAATGAAAAAGGTAAGAATTCAGTGGGATAGGCTAGTAAATATAAGGATAGACAAACAGAAAGGAGAAAATTTAAGGTAAAGGTAAAAGTGAGGGTTTTTTCTGTGTTTTTTTTAGAAGAGAGTAAAAAAAACATGAAAAAGTTTTGTTAGAATTTATAACTAGAAATTGAAATGTTGTTATTTCAAAAGGAATAAAAAAAATGAGTAGGATAAAGGTAAAGTTTTAAAGAGATTAAATAAAAAAAAACAAGTTTTATTAACTGAAAGTAAGGAACGACGTTAAAACTTAAAACTAAAAGAAATTATTCCGTACATGAAAGGGGCTGTCTTCTCCTCAATGCCTCGCTCTTTACGCTAAAGTTTTTTATTGTTTAAAAAAAATAGATTTGCGAGAAAGTCAAACTTTAACGTAAAGAGCGAGGCGTTGAGGAGGGGACAGCCCCTTTCATATAAGGAATAATTTCTGTTCGTTTTAAGTTTTAATGTCGTTCCTTACTTTCAGTTAAAAAAAACTTGTTTTTTTATTTAGTTTTTGAAAGTTTCTGAATTAATGCAGGTTTTGATATTGACTCACCGTACATGAATAATTATAACAAAATTTGCATATTAATTTTACTTTTATGTGGTTAAATGGCTTTCTCGAAACTTGTTTAATTTTATTTACGAACGTTTTTATTAGTAGTAAATATACGTAACTTACGAATTAACTTACGTAACGAACTTCTATATTCATAGATTTTTAATACGTATATTAGGAGGTTCGCTCCCTAGTCAATACCTTGCTCTTTAAGCTAAAGTTCGAATTTTGTTCCAATTCTTTTAAAATGACCCCTTAATCACAAAGGTCGTTATTTAGAATAAATAGCTCTTATGAAAGTACTAAAAAATCTTTGGCTTAAAGAGCGAGGTATTGACTAGGGGGTGAACACAATCATATACGTAATATTTTCTGTTCGTTTTAAGTTTTGATGTTGCTCCTTACTTTCATTTGAAAAACTTTTTTTTATCTAATTTCTGATCTTTTTCTTTAATAATGATGGGAAACCCGGCGCCCCTTTCATAGCAATCTCCCTTCCCCCATGAAAACTTCCTTCATGGAAAGATCCTCCCATATAACCCCTGACCCCCCCCTCTCCACCTACCAGAAAAAATCCCCCCTGAAAACGTCTGTATACTTCCCAATAACAAATACTATATGTTAACATTGGGTAAAGTTCATAACTTTCAGCCCTTCCCCCGGAGACTTCGACGGATTAAGTCATCCTAAAAGACATAGTTATCATATTTTCTACCATGCTGAACAAAATGGCTATCTCAAAATTTTTATCGGGTGACTTTGGGAAAAAAATGAGCGTGGGAGGGGGCCTAGTTGCCCTCCATTCTTTTTTGGTCACTTAAAAAGGACACTAGAACTTTTAATTTCCGTTCCAATGAGCCCTCCGACGATATTCTAGGACCATTGGGTCGATACGATCACCCCTGGGAAAAAAAACAACAAAAAAACAAATAAACACGCATCCCTGATCTTTTTTCTGGCCAAAAATGCAAAATTCCACATTTTTGTAAATAGGTGCTTGAAAACTCTACAGTAGGATTCTCTTATACGCTGAATATGATGGTGTGATTTTCATTAAGGTTCTATAACTTTTAGGGGGTCTTTCCCCCTTTTTTCGAAAATCAGCGAAATTTTCTCAGTAACTTTTGATTAGTAAGACTAAACTTGATGAAACTTATATATTTGAAATCATCATTAAAATCTGATTCTTTTGATGTATCTTTTGGTATCAAAATTCCGTTTTTTAGAGTTTCGGTTACCATTGAGCCGGGTCGCTCCTTACTTACAGTTCGTTACCACGAACTGTTTGATTTTAGAAGTATTGAAAGTAGGATAATGATAATGTTTTAATCAGGATTGAGCAGCCAAAGGGGAAATTAAAGACGAGTAATGAGGGTAAAGGAAATGAAGTAGGGAGATAATTAAAGATTCTACCTATAGGTATTTATTTGTAAAGGTGGAGTATTTCATTTCTTTCTTACTTTTTTTTATTATTATTCTTATTTTGGGGGACGGGGGTAAAAGTGAATTATATATCGGGGGAAATAGAGGTCAATGAAAAAGGATATGAAAAGTGTAATTTAAGGTCACGATGGAAGGGGTGCCTTAAGGGGGAAAGGCAGCCTGAGATATCGGATGAACCTAAAAGGTATAAGAAAATTGAAATGTAGTTTACCTCTATTTTTATACACTGGTATATTTTGGAATGCTCAATTTTTATATAATTTTAATAAATTGAATTTTTTGAAGAAGTTATTTTTATCAAGAAAAGGATAGGTGACATTAGATAAATTATGAGATAATTTAAAGAAAATTTGAAGGTCACCCAGAGGAGAGGAGGTGGGATTAAAAAAAAAAGAGTCAAAAGTGATTAGAGGGCAATCAGCACTCCTCTTTAGCTTATAATTTTCCAGACACTTTCAATCAGAATTTTAAGACAGCCATTTTGATCAGAAGCTGAATGGTCTAGTAACTATATCTTTAGGGTTATTGGGTAGGTCAACCCCCCACAGTTATGTAATTTGCCCATTATGCTTAAAAATTAAATATTGCTTTAAAATTAAATCAAAATATACTTTTTGTATTCTGTTTGCCAACAAGACATCTCAGCAATATATCAAGAACGACTGAGGGTATTAAGTTTCAATTTTTTGGGCTACTTCTATTACTACTTCTGCTCTTAAAATTTTACTAAATCAAAAGAGCGTAAGTGTATCCAGGCTGTGAAAGAATATAAATATAATTTTTTTGGCAATGGTACTATTAGATTCTATTTATTATTTCATCTAGAGGATGTATATGACTAAGTTAAGCACTACTATTTGTGTCATGATTTTCAAAAGAGTTTATGTTGTTAAAAATTGCTGAAAAAGTTTCTCCAGCATATAAATAGTAGGCCAAACTATAAATTCTTAAAGGAAAACCAGAAAGATTCAAACTATTGTTTTCCATTTCCCTGAAAAAGACTTATAAAACGAACAGAAATTAATTAAAAAACTATGTTTTTTAAATAAGTTTTTCACAAAATAAGTTTTTCTCTAAAGTAAAGAGCTCCATTAAACCAAAAATAATCAAAAAATAGAATCTAATAATCTACCAAGCATACCACTACCACAAATCAGTATCAATAAATAAATTAAACCCAAAACGAGCAGAAATTAAAATAAACAACAGAGTGAAACTCAAAACGAGCAGAAATTAATATGAGTACGGTTCAAAACCCCCTATGCTTTCTAAAAGCCAGAATATAATTTTTACTTTACTGAAAAAAATTCTTTTAAATGTTTTCACTTTTATAACTTTGGGAAATCAAATTTTTTAAGGAATGAATATCAGCATATGTATATAAACTGACAATGCACATCTTTTTCAGTAAATTCATTAGAATTTTTTCAGTAAAGTGTAAATTATATTCTGGCTTTTAGAAAGCATAAGGGCGTTGAACCCTAGTCATGTTAATTTCTGCACGCTTTGACTCGGTTATAATAACCTGACTAAATAACCTGACTCAGTTATTTATTGTAATTCCTGTTCGTTTTCGGTTTCATTTATTTATTGATGCAGATTTGTGGTAGTTGTATGCTTGGTAGACTATTTGATTCTATTACCTAACAAACATAAAGTGAGTCATTCGCCAATATCCGCGATTTGCAATTCTTACATTAATTCTTATTTTAATTCTTGTAATTTTGTCTTTTATTGAACTTTATTTATCTTTTAATTTTTGTTGTTTTTTCAATGGTTTTTAATGGTTTTGTTGACTTTCCACGTTTGTATTTTGTTTTTTTCTTCGACAGTTTCCTTGTTTATATTATTTTGTTCGCGCTGAAAAAGAGAAGCGGTTGTTCTCTGAAAACATTCCTTTGTGTGTTTCTTCAATATTTTAGTTTGGCCTTTAACAAACCCCATTTTTGATCGTTTTCTTCCCCTAACGTAGTGGCGGATTTGGGGTTGGGACCGCTTGCTGTGGTTTGGGTTGGGACGAAAGTTATTTTTTTGTAATTGGTTTTTAATAGTTGAGTTTTTAATAAGTTTTTATTTTTTAAGACTGTTTTTGCAAACAAGTTTGAAACCAAGATTCAGTTACTTTGTGCGGTCTCTGTTAGATTTTATTGATGACGCAAACCGCCAAAAAGTATTTAATTAAATTTAGGTTTTTCAAGGGAATCTGTCCGTATTACCACAAAAGCCAACTGGGAAGGGAAAATCTTCGTTTCGTAATAGCAAGGAGGCCATTATAAACGTTCACTGAAATATTGAGGTAGATACCGGTTGTATAACAAATAGACATGGCGGGAGTGTAAATAAAGAAATAGACTTTTTCATATAAAATTGTAAATCATATTATTTAAGCAAAATATATTGAACTTTAAAAAGTGGAAACATACGCTACGTTATTATGAGAAGTAAAACTTTGATCAGTAAATTTTTGAGATTTCGTCAAAGTTGACACTGTTTATTAAAACACTATTTTTAAAAAGAAATAGTGATTAGTTAATTCTTTATTGCCTATACTTAAAACCCTCGTTTAAAATGTCTTCTATATTTCTGTCTCTTTGTTAGTTTTTTCTTGTTACACCCCTAAAAGAGCCAGTATTTAATATTTAATACATATTTTACGAATATGCAAGTTGTGTCTTTATCTTCATTTCCTACTCTTCATTACTATCATAGTAACTAAGCGATGCCACAAAGTTAGGTGACATGCTAAACGGTTTAACCTATACAAGTTGTCACAAAGAGTGCATGACCCCAAAATATGGTTCAAGACCATTTTTTTTTTTTTTGACAAAAAAAATTTAAATCACTTGCTAAAATAAAAAGTAAAATCACTAGCTGTCAGAAGTGCACAGGCAACAAATTATGCAGAAAATATTAAATATCATTTTTTTATAGATGGTGAACAGCTTTTTATTTTTTTTTTTTTATGGCGTGGTGGTTTTTATAACTTACTATTTCTTGTATCAATATTTTTATACCATTTTAATTTCAACCGATTTGCTGGTATTTCTTTGTTCGCAAGTTTATCGAAGCAAACTATCATGCCACCCCTTAAGAAAATCCTGGATCCGCCCCTGCACATACAGGACAGTTTTGTTCGTTTTAAGTTCTAATGATGCTCTTTATTGTCATTTGAACAACTTTTTTTAATCCTAAATATGAATGATTATTTTTTTTAAAGTATCCACTATCCATAGTTTTGGTTTCTTGAGATTCACTTATTACGCTGAAAACAGCAGTAATGACTTATGTAATGTCACTAATATCTTTTTATTGTATCATTTTCAGGGTTGGTGACTCTTCAGCTAATAGGGACTACAGTTTGGCTGATTATAGAGCGACCCGCAACTAAGGAGGTGTATCCCTATCCCTTAACTTCCGTTTTAAATTGTGGCATATCAAACTTATCTCTTGTGATGTCTCTTTTGTACAACATGTTTCTTATATTATTATGTACTTTATATGCTTTCAAAACTAGAAAAATCCCAGAGAACTTCAACGAAGCAAAGTATATTGGATTTACAATGTATTCAACTTGTATCATTTGGCTGGCATTCGTACCCATATATTTTGGGACAAATAATGATTATAAGGTAGGTTTTATTCCTATTATATCATTGGTCGTGTAACTTAAGAGAAAGCTTTATGGTAACAACAGAAGCAATTGGGAGCAAAACTGTAGACTGACTTTGCTCCACCGTCATCCCGCCTTAAGGATTAAAGTATACAATAGCACACAATTTTGTAGTATTCGGGGGAAAAGCG
Source organism: Artemia sp. Kazakhstan ARC1039 (assembly GCA_029168905.1). Taxonomy (NCBI): domain Eukaryota; kingdom Metazoa; phylum Arthropoda; class Branchiopoda; order Anostraca; family Artemiidae; genus Artemia; species Artemia sp. Kazakhstan ARC1039. Next base: position 15,690 of record JAQQPU010005098.1, on the reverse strand, counting down.
GGATTTTTTGGATTTTTTTAACTTTAGTATCCTACTAAAATTTTTGACTGGCTTCTCTTATTCCTAAGAAAATTTCAGTAGTCACTCATGTTAAATCTCGAGGGCATTTGAAGATCCTCCTCAATAATCCGTCCAACCGAGCAAAAGCGTTAAACAACCGTTAACAAAAGTGTTTCAGACTTACTTTGTGGCATTGAAATGTTTGAAGAGGTGGGGGTTGGTTGTTTTTGTTTTTTAAATCATAAATAGTAAGCCAAAAGGCTTGGTATTTACATAAGAAAATCAATTATTTCTCGTGTCACGAGTCTTTTTCGTAGCTTGGATACAGGCAGTACAACAATGGATGGGTGCAGGGGTAACCACCTGAGATGACAAGGGCTTTAGCCCATGCTGTCTAGAGAACAAAAGCATATATAATTTTGAAATCTCGCAACATTTGAGACTTTTAGGTCGAAAAAGGCTTCTTGTACAACCTTGCCCCTCCCTAAAAAATGTTTAATTTTTTGTTATTTCCCTATGTTATACCCCAAAGAAAACGTCCAAAATAAACTGAAATAGAGTTTGTTCAATGCCAAAAAGAATATTTTCTTATTTAAATAGAAAACGGCAAAATCATAAGGTAAAATCTATCTTTTGTAATTGAAATCAAAGCAAATGAACCCAAATGAAAATAGATGAAAACAAATGACCAAAATACAATGATAAAACGATACCTGGTTCATTTTCTTTCCTCTTTTTTTAAATTGAACCAAAATAGGAAAGCAAGAAACGAATCTATTTTTAATGAGACGTCGTGAAGTAAATGTAATTAAAAATGTATATTTTAAGTCACGCTAAGGAACTTTTCTCTTTAAAAATGGGTAAATCCAGAAAAAAGGTTTGTATATACAGGGACCATAAATGATGTACAGTCAAAAAGTTTTTGGTAGTAAGCTGTAAGTAAGGAGCGACCAGTGTCAATGGTAGCAAAGTCTCTAAAAGTGCAGTTTGGATAACTGAATATGCATCGGGAAAATGTGCTTTTCATGATGACTCTAAATAAGTTCAACCATTAAGTCTAAAATTACCCATCAAAAGTAATTAGCATAAGACAATGTGCGTATTTTTAGAAAAACCGAGAAACCACAACTAAAATGGAAGATGGTCTTGAGTAAAATTCAACACTTTAATAAACTCTATACTGTCTAGATCTGGTACCGGTAACTATACCATATCTTATGCCTAGATGTTCTATATTACATCTATATTAAATCTAGCATCTATAGTGCTTGCATAATACTATCTATTCTGTCTTGGTCTAGGCCATCATACTTCTAAAATCAATTGAATAAAAAAGTAAGTTTTTTCAACTTGAAGTAAGGAGCAACGCTAAAACTTAAGACAAACACAAATTATTCCATGCATGAGGGGGCCTGCCCCGTCCTCAACCCTTCACTCGTTACACTAAAGTTTTTAAGCGCTTAAAAGCTTTATTCAATTCATTGGTTATTCTAACTTGTTATTCCTTGCGCTCCAGCAGTCGTTTTTAAATAATCGGAACAAAAAATCAAACTTCAGCGTAAAAGGGCAGGGATTGAGGAGGGGACAGTTCCCCTCATATACAGGATAAATCAATTTCATTAAAATCACAAGCCTTTCAGGGGATGGTTCCCCCTTTTTTTGAAAATCAGGTAAATTTTCTCAGGTTCATAGTTTTTCATGTGTAATATTAAGCAAATTGAATTTTGTATCAGCAAAAACTGATTCTTTTCATGCATTAATTGTTACAAGATTCCATATTAGTAGGGATCCAGGTATTACTCCAGGGGGGAGTGATGTCACAGCTAGATAAGTGTTTCATGGTTATGTTTGTTGGTTATATTGTTTGTTATGAGTGCTGCTTCATGGTTATGTGGTTTGATGGTTATGTCATTTGATGTTTCATAGATGGGTCAAAGGTACTGAATATACATGGTTTTGTTGTTTGATGGTTATGAGTGCTGTTTCATGGTAATGTGGTTTGATGGTTATGTGATTTGATGTTTCATAGATGGGTCAGAAGGTATTGACTATACATGGTTTATTTGTTGGATGGTTATGAGTGTTGTTTCATGGTTATGTGGTTTGATGGTTATGTGATTTGATGTTTCATAGATGGGTCAGAAGGTACTGAATATACATGGTTTTGTTGTTTGATGGTTATGAGTGTTGTTTCATGGTTATGTGGTTTGATGGTTATATGATTTGATGTTTCACAGATGTTTCTATGTCTATTGAATACAGACAGGGATTATTTGGGCGAAACAAATTAATAGACATTTTAGGGATTATTTGGGCGAAACAGTTTGAGACATTTTAGAGGATGATTTGGGGTGAAACTCTGTGGTCGTTATAATACACAAGTTCCATTTGAACAGTGTTGTAAGGTCCCCTACCCCAACCCCCAAGGGCCCCTTCAACCCGACTTTTTGCCCCCTCCCCCCATTTTTTTACACTTTGTTTGTGCGCTTGAGACACAGAAGGGTCCTCCTCCCAACTTTAGGAGCCCCCTCTATTTTTTTCAACTTTTTTTTATTTTTTTTTAAATGGTATTTTTTCAACTTTCTTTTACATGTCTTTGAATGAACAAGTACACAAAATGGGATTATGTGAGACGATTATGGATTCAAACATTAAGGACAGCAACCATCAATGTCTCTAGCCATCAAAGACCTCAACCCCCAAGGTCCCCTACCCCAACCCCCAAGGCCCGCCCTCCGCCCAACTTTTTTGACCAACCACCCCCTCCATTTTTTACACTTTCTTTTTGCAATTTCCTTTTAACTTTTTTTATGTTATTTTTTTAACATGATATTTTTTTCAACTTTTTTTATGTATCTTAAAATGACATGAAATATGCTTAAGGCTCTACCAATCGTACTTTATGCTTGCTCATAAACACGATGCGGCTGTCCCACGGGTACTCTGTGGCCGGTTATCGACACTACCTACTTTATTGCATCTGTTAAATCTGTATTTTTTTTCTCAGTGGAACGATAAAGACATAACTCATATCTTTAAAAAAGTGAAGATGA
>JAQQPU010005097.1:0-10518 GCA_029168905.1 Artemia sp. Kazakhstan ARC1039 | reverse complement strand
TTGTATTTAGTCTTCCACTGACTGAATGATAGACTCGTTTTTGCAAATGAAACGCCACCGTCAAACCTTCTCTGAATTCTGTTTCATTCAACGCTTCACCCACGCCAATTGCATTATCGAAGAAAAGGCGTTTGTAAATAATTAATCCATAAAAGTAATTAAAGGTAGTCACGCATACTGTCGGCCCCATACTCTCCCAAAACTATGAGTTTTATGATCTATTTTTGATTTTTTTTTTATATTTTAAGTATAATTTACCCCATTTTAGCGTTTTTTTACATTACGCTTGTTCCGCGTGCTGTTTTTCGGGCAGTCAACACTTACCTCAAACTTGTATTTAGTCTTCCACTGACTGAATGATAGACTCGTTTTTGCAAATGAAAGAACAGGTTTTTTCGACACTTTCAATGCCAGTTGACGGTAATGCTGTGAGATAGTGCCTCCAGAGCTGAAATTTCCCACTAAATAATTAGTACCTCTGACTACAAGACCTTCTCCGAATTCCGTTTCATTCAACGCTTCATCTACACCAAATGCATCATCGAAGAGAAGTCGTCTGTGAATCTACAATACACAAAAGGAATTAAATGTGGTCATGCAAGCCGTGGGGCTGAAAGCTGTCGGCTCCATAACCTTCTAAAAATTTTGAGTTTTATGATTTCTTTATGTTTTTACTAGTGGGTTTTTTTTTTTAAAAAACTTCAGGCTGTCCAACTACTTAGCTTTAGCAATCCTTTCCTATTTTAAAATTACTTTACAACATCTCTCAGTAAACAACAAATTTTAGCTCACCTAACCGCTAAAAATGACAAGTTTCTCTCAAACAATTAAAAGCAAAGGCAATTGCTTTGAAAATAATGTGTCTCATTCTGAAACTTACTTGGATTATTAGTAAAATAGTAGTTATTTCAATTCCAAATTTTTTACTTTAAAGTAATTAAAATATAATAAGCTATTCCCCCCCCAAGTTTCTAGTAAAAATAAATTAATGGCTTATTTTCATTCTTTTTATGATTTATGTTCCGTGTATACAATGTCCATTAGCTGAATAAATTGATCTTTCTTTAGATACATAACAACGAATTTTAGTTTCTAAGATAGAAAACAGAAAAAGAGCAAACATCGACTCCAATAGACAAATAAAAAAAAAATACTGGAAAAATGAGTAAATTGATTTTTCAATACAAAAGAAACAGTTTCTTTCCCTATCAATTCCTAAGTCTTTCATATTATTTGAAAATGGACGGTGAAAATCTATCGTTATGATTTATATTTTAAAAATTGGTTAAAATGGTACAAATATTACATGAAAACCAAGGAATAAGAAACAGTAGTCGAACTGCCAAAAAAATTATGATTTAGCACTTTTGAATACATCGTTGGGTATCTGAATGATTGTATTACTTTAAGAAACCAGGAAACAGCGGAGGGGGGGGGGCTCATGAAGGATTCCCTCCAGGCTATTCCAAAGGAGAGTAGTATCCCCTCTGTTGATTCGAGAACGTCCATAGCAAATTAACCCAGGATTTCGAGAAGGCCCTGTTTTCAGGACAGCCCTGTGACGTCACGACAGCCCTGGCAAGATTCCGACAACATGCCCTTGCAAGATTCTATTATTATTATATGAGTAATCGGATTGTGGTTGGGATAACACAAGTAGCAATAATAGAGGTTACTAGCCCATCTGTTCTATTAAACGGGACACAACTGTCGACACACCCTCGAGCTTTAAATGGGTCTATAGGACAATAGCATAGGATTTTAAAGACCCAGATAGGGAAAATAGCATAGGATTTCCATGACACAGATAGGGAAATTATCCCAGGATTTCCATGACACTTCCCAGGTGTTCCACTATTTCCCCTAGCAACCGCCATTTCTCGCGATTCGTAGCAATTTTTGGCATATTCTTTTTCTGGAAGATTCCCATGTTTCCAGGTGTCCCATTATTTCTTCAATATTAAAAAAGAGTTCAGTGTGTCAACATCAAAATGGATACTTATACATTATTAGATATTGAAAGTGTTAGAGAGATGGAACCTACAGTGCCTTAAGTAGCAGTGGAAATTACAAGGGGTTGCCGAATAACCCTAGAATGGGACAAGATTTATGCAGGATATGTTATGTCATTAAGCAAATAAAAGTCGGAAGAACAATTATGCTTCGCGGCTAAAGTGAAATTAGTGCATATAGAGAGACTACAAGACTGATTAAATGCATTACGAAATATATTGAAGAAAACAATCTATAAAAAATGGTTGGTTAAAAGCAAGATTCTTTATTTGGTAGTGAGAGTATTAAAATGGATGGATTTCAGCACCAGAAAATCTTACTAAAATTGGAAAAGTGGTTAATTTTGCATGATGATTTTCTAGAATTATCTCTAGATATATTAATTGGAAAAAAATTATATTGTGGTTTTGCTTTTGTAAGTCAACAAGAAATCATGTCTAAACAGGTTTTTTGACGTCAATTATCATAGAAGACATTTTTATTGAACGTGAGTCAGTTTCATTTTGGAAGTGAGACAGTCAACATCGAAAAATGTTTTATACATGTCCATTATGCTTATATACTTTGGGGAACTATTCATCCTGTGAGAATTGTACTTTTGCTGATGACTATAATGAAAAGCGTAAATTATGCAATCCATGTAAATTGTATAAAGGATACGCTGTGGAAATTAAAGACTGTAAGTCCTGTCTTGAAGAGATTTGTGACTCTCATACTAGAGGTTCCCTACTCTCCAATTGTCACTAGGATAAATGTGAGCAGTAGGAAAATACTTACCCTGGCATGATTGCGAAAAACCCTAAACGTGAGTTCAGTTTATTTTTAAGAGACTGGTATCGTCGCGGCTTTAAATTTTAGTGGGAAGAAGAACCTGGTCTATGCTTCAATTGCTGGAATAAAAAAATTTTGATTCTTGCGTCATCGCTTGGATGATACTGGCTACTATGATTATAACCGTACAGACTTTTATTTGGCTGTTACAGTAAGTGATTCTTCATATGAGAATTTTGTGGGTGACATTGCTTCAAATAAAAAAATTGAAACACGTGAATTTTATAATATGAATCGGAATAGTATCATTGACTTTACAAAGAGATTTAATAAAAATAAAGTTACAACATATTGTAGAAAATGTGACCCTGACTTTGCATGCCAATATGAGTACAACCTGAATCCTGACGAGCTGCTACCACTTATTGTTTCTGATGATTAATTAAAAAAAAACCTTTTCGATAAAATATGTTTATCAAAGGAAAATAAAGAACTCCATTGAACCAAAAATGAGCAAAAATAAGATAAATAATCTTCCAAGCGTTAAACTACCAAAAATCACCATCGATAAATAAATGAAACCAAAAACAAAGAGAAATTACAATAAATAACCGAGTCAAACTCAAAACGAGCAGAAATAAACATGAGTAGGGCTTTAAAACACTATGCCTTCCCAAGGCCAGAACATAATTTGCACTTAACTGAAAAATATAAATGTTTTTATTTTTATAACTTTAATAAATCAAACAATATTAATATTTTGATTACTAAGCATCAGTATATGTATATTAAACAGACAATGGACATTTATTTGTATTTTTTTTTCAAAAAAGTGCAAGTTATGTTCTGGCCTAGGGGAGGCATTTGGGTTTCTGTTCGTTTTATATTGACATGGTCTTTTTAGGGTAAAATAAAATAATACTTTAAATCTTTTCGTTTTTTAAGACTTTATAGTTTGGCCTGCCGTTTGTATGCTGGAGAAACATTCTCAGCAATTTTAAACAACATACACCGTTTTAAAAATCTGGACACAAACAGTAGTGTTTAATTTAGTTTCATACCTCCTCTAGTTGACCTGAAATAGAAAACTTGATACCATTAGTAAAAAAAACTGTTTGCTTTCTTTGATAGCTTGGGTACACTTAAGCTATTTTCATTAGGTTAAATTTTAAGAGCAGAAGTAGCCCCGAAAATTTGAACATAATACCCTCAGTCGTTATTTGGATACTGCTGAGATGTCTTATTGGGTATTCGCAGTAACACAGTGCATTTTGATTTAATCTTAAGGCAACATTTAGTTTTTAAACATAATGGGCAAATGGGAAGGTGGGCGTGGGAGGGAGACTAGATGCCCTCCAATCACTTTCGACTGTTGAAAAGGGCATTAGCCCTTTCTATTTTCAATCGAATGAACCCTTTTCGAAGTTCCTAAGTCAACTCCTTCGATACGAAGTGCCCTGGTCTAAACAAAAAAATAAAAAGACATTGTCTCCACATCGATCTTTACTATAGAAATTTCAAGCCTACTAATCACTTTCGACTATTAAAAAGGGCATCAGCTTTTTCAATTTCCAATCGAATGAGCCCTTTTTAAGTTTATACGACAACATTTTCTATAAACACCTTATATGCCCCCAGGGCATAAATTACAACCCTTGCCCTGAGGGCTATGAGGGGATTGTCATCCTCAAAGACCTAATTTCCAGAACTTTCAACTACGTTAAACAAAACGGCTGTCTCAAATTTTGATTTATAGTGTTTAGCGAAATGGTGGGCGTGAGAGGGGCGTTAGTTGGTCTCCAATCACTTTCAACTATTAAAACAGGAACTAACCCTTTGTATTTCCAATCGACTGAGCCCTTTTGAAGTTTCTGCGGCAAGGCTTTCAATAAAACCTTATAAGCCCCAGGGCATAACATAAAACCCTTGCCCTGAGGGCTGGGGGGGGTCTGTCATCCTCAAAGACCTGATTTCCAGAACTTTCAACTACGTTGCATAAAATTACTATCTCAAAATTTTGATTGGATGTGTTTAGGGAAATAATGGGGATGAGAGGGGGTTAGTTGCCCTCCAATCAATCCCGACTGTTATAACGGCACTAGCCCTTTCAATTTCCAATCAAATGAGCCCTTTTTGAAGTTTCTACGACAATGCTTTCTATTAAAATCTTATATGCCCCAGGTTATAACTTAAAACCCTTGCCCTGAGGGCTGTGAGGGGTTGTCATCCTCAAAGACAAAATTTTTAGACCTTTCAACTACGTTCAACAGATGGGCTATCTCGAAACTTTAAATGCATGTGTTTGGGGCGTGAGAGGGGGTTACTTGCCCTCCAATCACTTTCGACTATTAAAAAGGGCACTAGCCGTTTCAATTTCCATTCTAATGATTCCTTTTTCAATTTTCTACGACAACACTTTCTATAAAAACAATCTTATATGCCACCAGGGCATAACTTACAACCCTTGCCCTGCGGGCTGTGGGGGGAGTATCATCCTCAAAAACATAATTTCCGGACTTTTTAACTACGTCGAGCAACATGGCTATCTCAAAATTTTAATTGGATGTGTTTGGGGTAATGGTAGGTGTAAGAGGGGGGTTATTTGCCCTCCAATCACTTTTGACTATTAAAAAGGGCACAAGCCCTTCAAATTTCCAATCAAACGAGCCGTTTCTGAAGTTTTTACAACATCACTATCTATAAAAACCTTATATACCCCAAGGGCATAACTTACAACCCTTGCCGCGAAGGATCTGAGGGGGTTACCATCCTCAAAGACCTTATTTCTAAGACTTTAAACTACGTTGAACAAAATGGCAATCTACAAAATTTTATTGGATGTGCTTGGGGAAAGGGTGGGCGTGAGAGGGGGATTAGTTGCCCTCAAGTCACTTTCGACTATTAAAAAGAGCACTAGCCCTTTGAATTTCCAATCAAATGAGCCCTTTTTCAAGTTTCTACGAAAAAAGATTTCAATGAAAACCTTATATAACCAAGGGAATAACTTACAACACTTACCCTGAGGGCTGTGGGGCGAGTTTCATCCTCAAAGATATAATTGCCAGACTTTTCAACTACTTTGAACGAAATGGCTATCTCAAAATTTTGATTGGATGGTTTTGGGTAAATGGTGGGAGTGAACGGGGTATTAGTTGCCTTACAATCCCTTTCGACTATTAAAAAAGGCCCTAGCCATTTCACTTTCCAATCAAATGAGCCCTTTTTGAAGTTTCTACGACAACGCTTTCTATAAAAACATTATATGCCTCCAGGGCATAACTTACAACCCTTGCCATGAGGGCTGAGGGTGGGTTGTCATCGTCAAAGACCTAATTTCCAGGACTTTCAACTACAAAACGACAGTCTCAAAATTTTCATTGGATGTGTTTGGGGAAAAAGTGGGCGTGAGAGGGGGATTAGTTGCCCTCCAATCACTTTCAACTATTAAAATGGGCACAAGCCTTTTGAATTTCCAATCGAACGAGGCTTTTTTGAAGTTTCTACAACACTTTCTTTAAAAACCTTATATGCCCCCAGGGCATAGCTTAAAACCCTTGCCCTGAGGGCTGTGGGGGAATTTCCTCCTCAACAGCAAAATTTCTATGTGGAAAGCAACTACGCTGGACAAAATGGCTATCTCAAAATTTTGATTGGATGTGTTTGGGGAAATGGTGGGAGTGGAAGGGGTGTTAGTTGCCTTCCAATCACTTTCGACTATTAAAAAGGGCACAAGCCACTCCAATTTTCTATCTAATGAGCCCTTTTCGAAGTTTCTACGACAACTCCTTCGATACGAAGTGCGCTGGTCTAAAGAAAAAAAATAATAAATAATACATTGTGCCAACATCGTTCTTTACTTAGGCACGTCTACTGCTCTGCCTATGATTACCTTTACGTAGAAGAATAAATCTAAAGAACACAGTGTTTTTTTGATACAAATTTTATTAATAAACAAATTTACATACATTTTTAAAGCATTTCACTCTTAGGGCACCGAAATTTATATTCTATAGGTAGGAAAGAGTATTTTCAACTAGAAAGTCATTCAATCGAGGATGTCACCATAAATCTTGAGGAATTCACTGTAAGTATGTCGGAGGCATATGAAAACAAAGTATAATAGGGAATGAAAACCAAAGTTTAGTTGATAAATCCTGTACCCGCTTCCAGTTTTGAATAATAGATTTTCCGCTTTGCTCAAGACGGTTTTTAATGTGAGGCATATAGAACGAGTACGGTAGGCCGAGAGGACTAACAAATTATATATTTTTTCTTGTTTGAAAGATCCGTAGCCAATGCCACATCTTTAAAGTTGATGTAAGGATCCAAATTGAATACATTGATTATTTGATTCGTGTTCGTGGTGCCAAGTCTAATAGAATACTGCCATCCGGGGTAATTTCCCAAGAGGTTTTAAATTGATTTAGCGAGACTAATGCAATACTTTCCCCCAATGGCTTGGCAAAGGTACACTATAAACGTACAGTACCCCTTTCGGACAATGCTCATATCTTGAGCATCCGGACAAATCAAATACAATGATATCATAAGTTTTCGCAAACATTTCTTCGGATACCATTTTCAGATACTTGTGAATCTCGATCTAGGGATTGCATTGTCAATTCATATAAGGTCCTGTTGGATTTATCAAAGTTTAAATTGTAGAGCGGAATTCCATATACTTTACATACAAGAGATGAAAGTCCAAAGAGTTCAAATTTATGCAGGGAATCTACCCATGATCCTACGGTGCTAGAACTTTTTACAAAAACCAATTTTGAAGTTTTGAAGGAATTTCACCATTGATAAATGATGAATCATTATAGATATGCGTACCCGTAGCAATATAGCTTTGATTCGTGATTGTATGAGGAACGAGCAATTTGATATTATTTCCAGAGGCTCTTAATTTTTCAATTGCCAAGGCAAAAGAACCCTTGGGCCTGGGACGCCATGGGGTTGCACAGATGAGGCTGCGGCTTGTACAGGGAGCATGTATAATTTTGTCTAGAAACCCTCTTAAGGTATTAATCGTGTAGGGTGCGAATAGAGCCCCACTGCCTAGGAATGATGCTCTTTTCTCTCTCCAGCTATTAAAACATGCTATTATTCGTCTAAGAGACTATGAAATCAAAGAAATCTAAAGTATGACCATTTAATTGAATATAGAATCCCAACCTCAAAATATCCACCCAATCTCATTCCCCCAAGAAAAGCAAAAGGTACACAAATATGAATTTTTTTTAAATATACTAGAGAAAATAAAACAAGATGTTTTGGAAATAGCGCTCCCTTCTAGAAGCCATAGGTTTTTATTACAAAACATCCGCCATTGCCAAAACCCCCTCCAGCTTTCAAAATACAGTATTTTTCGTCTAGGGGAAGATAGAACCCCACTGCTCAGTACCGGTGTTTTCTCATTGCCAGAAACCCTCTCTAACGAAGTGTCATTACACCAAAGCTAAGGTGGTGCGAGAATTCAACTAATAACTTGTGTACGATAAAAAAGGGAATATTTTCTGGTGCGTGCCCTGGAAAGGGCACCAGGTTTTCTTAACCCTCCAGGTTTTCTTAACCCTCCAGCCCTATATGCAGCTATCTCAGGATTTGAAAAACAAGCATAATCCATCCGTCTGAGGCTTAAAAGTACTTCAATTCGAGATTAAGATCATTTAATTGGATATAAAACTCCAACCTCAAAATATCTTCCCTGTCTCATTCCCCCAAGAAAAGTAAAAAGTGCAAGTCTGAATTTTTTGGTAAACATACTAGAGAAAAGAAAATAAAATTTATTGAAAATAGCGCCTCCTTCTAGAAGCCATAGTTTTTTTGTTATAAAACGTCTGCCATTGCCCAAACTCCACTTCAGCTTCTAAAATACGGTATTATTCGTCTAGGGGTGGATAGAACCCCACTGCCAATGACGGGTGTTTTCTCATTGCCAGAAACCCATTACAATGTCGTGTCAGTACACCAAAGCTAAGGGGGTTTCTAGAATTCAACTAATAACTTGTGTACGATAAAAAAGGGAATACTTTGTTCTGAACGAGTATTTTATTCTCCATATAATAGGCAAAAGTGAACCTAGAAATGTTTTATATATATGACCGTTCAAATGTATTAGAGAAAAAGAATAAATTCGACTTTAATAGGCAGAGAATAATCGAAAAAAAGGTTCCTAGGACAGGTCTGTGGACCCGTCTCATCTGCCAAAGAAAAGCAAATAGTAGAATTTGTGAGGAATAAATGATTGAATACGCTCCTTGCGAGATATAGATATAGAATTACTGACCTAAGTCGATACAAAAATGGATCATCCTCCCCTTAAGGTTTATTAATTGACAGCAAAGCAACCCTTCCGCCTTGTTCATAACAGATGCCTTTGTTCAGATCACAAGAGACATGAGTCAAATTGGATGAATCGTATGCTAAAGTTTGAACGACCGTCTCTAGGTGTGATGGGAAAAAGACTGCTTTTCTCGAAAAGCGCTATTTACCAAAAAGAATAATTTCTTTCGAAAAGTTCAATTCTTCACTGAAGGAGGATGAGGTTTGGGATTGCTACATGGTAAATAGGGGATACTATGAGCTGTAAAATCAGTATAGACAAGATGGTGTGGTGGAGGGGTGATGGGGCTTGCGGGAGGGGGATTGGGAATACTAGGAAAAAAGAGACTCACCTCTTGGTATCTCTGAGAAATGTCCACTTTCTTCAATAGTTCATTTCCACCATTTTCTTCTAGTATTTCCTTCAATAGGGAATACTAGATAAAATAGACTCACCTCTTGGTATCTCTGAGAATTGTCCATTTTCTTCAATAGTTCTATCACTTTCAAAAATCTGAACGAGACTGATGTAAAAATGCCCTTCCCTCAACCTTTTAATACTGAAGAAATAATGGGACACCTGAAAAACCTGGACATCTTCCAGAATAGCGTCTAGACTCCTATACGGGAGCTTCTATTTTTAAAGGGAGAAACTGGGCGTCTTCCAGAATAAACGTCTAGATAATGTATATGAGGGGCTTCTATTTTTAGATGGAGGATAATACACAGAAAGAGAATAGACGTCTAGACTCCTATATGGTACCTTCTATTTTTAGAGGAAGGATATAAAAAAAATGTGTGACAAAAATGGCTAAGAATCAAGAGAAATAGCGGTTGCTAGGGGAAATAGTGGAACACCTGGGGACTGCCATGGAAATCTTGTACTAATTTCCCTATCTGAGTCATGGAAATCCTATGTTATTTTCACTATTTTTGTCTTTAAAATCCTTTGCTATTTTCCTATAGACCTATTTAAAGCACGAGGGTGTGTCAATAGTTGTGTTCCCTTTAATAGAACAGATGGGCTAGTAACCCCTATTATCGCTACTTGTGTATTATCCCAACCACATTCCAATTACTCATATAAAAATACTGGAATCTTACCAGGGCATGTCGTCAGAATCTTGCCAGGGCTGTCGTGACGTCACAGGGCTGTAATGGAAACAGGGCTTTCTCGGAATCCTATGTTACCTGCTATGGGCGTTCTCGAATCAATGGAGGGGATACTACTAAGGAAGTTTTGGAGAATTTCATGGAATCGAACATATAGATATGTTTCAGTTTTTTTCACCTCCTTCCTCTTGAAAATTCTCTGATAACTAATTAAGAGGATACAGGAAACAGAAATTAGAGGAAATCAAGTTTTTTAGTTAGTATTTAGTTCCACCTAGGCCATCATGGCGTATG
>JAQQPU010005096.1:10484-48911 GCA_029168905.1 Artemia sp. Kazakhstan ARC1039 | reverse complement strand
GTAAATTGAATAAAAGTATTGTGTTTTAGACAACCTCTCTACGATCTTCCTTTAGCCTCTCGAACATACCCAGTCAGTACGCCTCATTAGTTCGGTCATAGCCGAAGGCACGCTACCAAAGTTTAATTATCTTAGGGCCAGAGTTTATCTCCCCTATAAAGGGAGAATAAAGGCATCTATGACTACAACCCCCAATTACCATAAAAGTCACTTCACAACACAAAACTTATTATTGAAAAAAAAATGAAAACAGAGAAATCAGCAATCTTCTTCTGACCTAGATTGAGAGTTTGACCTTGGTTAACGTGCAAGCTAATTTTGAAATTTATTGTCTGTAGAATAAATTAATCGTATTTAAACAATTTCTTTTTCACTATTCTCTATTATAAGAGTAATTTTAGGTGATTCTGAGAAGCTCACATGCTTTTTCTCGAAATCTAATTATGAATAACCAAACATCTATTAAAGCCAGTGCAGAAGTAATGCTATTAAGCAGACTCCAGTCAGTGATTCCCAAAGTGGTCCAGGTTCGTTCCCAGGGGTGCATGGGAAGTTTGACGAAGGGTCTACGTTGGTGTGACAAAAAATAGGGGTTCACAATTAGTAAAAGGGGGTCCACAAAATTATATCTGGTTCCGATAGTGAATAACTAAAATGTTGGCTTAACTTCACCTATTAGTAGAGGCAGATATTACTTTAAAAAGCCCAGCGACTGTTACTTGTAAAAACTTGCATATTTTATATTCACTACAACATGTCAAGACTTGCAAAGCACTGCCGCTGCCATCACTGCCTTCCGCAACGCTTGTTTAGACGTGCAAAGGGACGAAATACGACTTGTGGTGAATGTGCTTGTGATCTTGCATGAACTTGTTTGATTCTTCACCAATATAAATACGAATGCTAAGGATAAACGTTTTTCATTTGTTTCTGAATTTTTGAAAAGAAAAGCAAAGTGGATGGATATTTGTGTTGGTCAGTTTCGGAAAAAGTAAATAATCACCCTCCCGTATGCTATAACTTCATACTTTTAATTTATTATTTAACAATTTATTTTACACGTAAAAAACAAAAAATGAAATCGCCTCAGTCATTTTCATAAAACTCTCTCATTGATCTCAGCCATTTAGTGCTTTTAAGATAAAGAATCAGTTTGTTGACAGTTCTTTGTTTATTTCATTGTAACAATTAATTTCTTAATTTCATTGATCTTTTTCTGTTCAAATAGCCATATCCTGTTAAGTAAGACCTCCATACATTTACTAAAACATTTTTTTTTAATGTATAGGTAGGTAATTGATACGAAACATGGCTGAATCCAAGAGGAAATGTTGGCAATACAGTGTTGACTATTTAAAATTTGGTTTTCTACCATCAAAAGCAGACAAGCGGTTGCCCATATGCCGTTTATGCAACAAAGTTTTGAGCAATGGCTCTATGAAATCATCGAACCTTGAAGATAAGCTGAGAAGGTGGCATCCTGATAAAATAGGTAAAGATTGGAATATTTTCAATAATTGAAGGAAAAATATGAAAAAAGACCCACTGTGTACAGTATGTTTGCTTCAACGTCTGAAAGAAACGATGATGGCTTGCGAGGATCTTACAATATCTCATTACTTGTTGCGAAATCTGGAAAACCGCACACTACTGGAGAACAGTTAATTTTACCCGCTGTTGAATAGGTTTTAAAAACTTCCTGGACAAATATTCATTCGACATACTCAAAATAATTCCTTTGAGTAATAAAATTGTACAAAGAAGTATTGATGAAATGAGCTCTGATAATGAAAGTTTCTTATGTAATTATCTGCAAACAACTCATTTTCTATTCAACTGGACGAGTCAACCTTACCCGGTAATGAAGCATTAATATTGGCATATGTTCGATTTGTTCTTAACCAAGAAATTCCTCAAGAGTTACTATTCTCAAAAACTTTAAAGACGGACACGAAAGGTGAATTAATATTTATTGTCCTGAGTGATTTTTTTAAAAGGAAAAATCGATTCCACTCACAAACGTTATTTCGGTGGCAACAGATGAAGCTTCTGCCATGATCGGGCGATATCGTCCGTTAATAAGCCATTAAAAAAAAAATATAGAAGATGCAACTGCAATTCACTGTGTCATCCACCGACAACATCTAATAGCGAAAAATTTGAGTGAGAAGTTGCATTTGAGTGAGAAATTCTTTAAGGAAAAATCAATTCCATTCACAAACGTTATTTCGGTGGCAATAGATGGATCTCCTGTCATGATCGGGCGATATCGTCGGTTAATAAGCCATGTTAAAAAAAATATACAAGAGGCAACTGCAATTCACTGTGTCATCCACCGGGCCATCATCCGGGCGTGCCTTGTTTGCCCCTCATTACAGGCAATCTAACGGTCTTATGTCAATTTTAAATTCTTGGTCAACATGCCTGAGACTCTAGGCAGGCATGCCTTTCCAAAAACTAACAAACAAGTATGTGTCCAATAAGAGAGTCATGCATACTTCTGCCATTTACCCGTGCCCCAGCCATTTAAACTTTTGCCTCTCAATTACTTGGACTATCTGTCTTGGCTTTTCTCTGTCTGCAATTAGCCATGTCTTGATGCAACCTATGCAACCTACTGCAAAATACTTGATAAACTTGAGTTTTGGAAATATGTTATAAATGTAGCTGAAAGGGGTCCACCGCAACCAGTAAAACTTTTAAAGTGGTTTATGAGAAAAAAAAAGTTTGGGAGCCTCTGCTCCAGATTGTCCCAGAGATACTACAACTGATATTAATGGCTCGTAAACAACTTGAAAAGGTTGTTGTCCCTGTATATTCTTTAGTTAGTCGTCAAGATAATTTTATGTAGTTCTTTAGTGATTATATATTCTAAGAAGAATATGTTTTGAGGAGCTTACATGCAGTTTGTCGAAATCTGTGTAGTTTTGACCAAACATCTATTAAACTCAATGCTGATGCGTTGCTTGTTAAACAGCCAATAGATTGTCCTAGGGATGCTGAAACTGACAGTAATGGATCGTAAGCGAATTGGATAGGTGGTTGTCTGTACAGAGACCAACAGTTAGTTGTAATATCATCTGATTTCCCAATCGGAACTAAAATAAAATTATATTAAAAATTTTCACGCCACAACACATATTTTTGATATTTTGTCATATTTGTACAAAAGAAATGAAAATAAATAAACAATAGATAAAACTCGACAAATCAATAAAAAAGTAAAAGGGGAACAACACCCACTGATAAGGCCTTATTGTGAACGTTCCAATTTTTTTAATGTTTGAATATACCTTTTTGATAGTGTTTATTATAAAACCCACTGATCTTTCAACTAACCAGATTATTAACGACACCTATATATCTATCATGGTGAAAACAGTTCTGCGCATAATCGTATTTCCAACATAGGTAGGTATCCCAAAATGATTAGTAATTCCAGGAGTTTCATTTATTCCAGTTGCTCCCAACCAATTTTGGGTCATACCCCACATAGGCATTTCCAAAATCCTGATGTATTTTGGATGGATTTTTTTAAAAGAAATTATCTTATTGTTGATTGAGTCATCCTGGTAGATGAAGACAAAATAAATCCTCCTAAGAAACAACTGAAAACTCTTCCAAAAAGCATAAATTCGCGAAAACTTTGCTAAGACATGGACAAGCGCATGGAATAAGCTTAGCAAAATTTGGATAATGTATCTTTAATTCCGAAATATTTCTATGAGTAAGGCAAGCGGATTTAACACACATAGAAAAGCAAAAACTTCTATTTGTTTTGAGAACTAAATAATAACTGAAACGGACTAAACCAATGGATACAAGTCACTTCTAATTGATTGGGCGGGATGTTCATTTAATTTTTAAAAACACGCAACATAGTATATAAAATACATTTTTTTATTGACACAGGGCATAGATAGAAAGGGAGTGCATTTGCTTCTGAAAATTGAACGCTTTCGATAATTGAGGAGAGCGTTCTGAGTGTGAATTACAAAATTTAAATATCGCGAGGGGGGTGTCAGGATTTTAGAAATACCTAGGTGGCGCGTGGCCCAAAATTGCTTGGGAGCCATCTCTCGTGATACTTAAATTTTATCACCCGGAATTTTATGTGTATTCACCTGAAGGAAGTTTAAAAGGCCATTTTACAGTTTAAAAGGTTTTTTTTTACTCAATCTCTATTCATTTTTCAACAATACGTGGGAATCCACTATCTTTTTCCACGGAAAACTCCCCCAGGATGAAAAAATTCTCCGTGGAAGGTAGTTCCTGCTTTAAACCCCCTGGATAATTCTATCCCTACTGAAAATTTCCCCTGGAAATTTCCTGCGGATAATTCCGCCTGGAAGCTTGATTCCTTTTTTCGAGTAGTCCTCCATGTGTATTTTATGCGAACGAAATTATTTTATGCTCTTGGACCTTGAACCTCAATAAAATGTATGAATTTAAATTTTGTTTCGTTTATGGCATTCTTTTAAACGTGCTTGTTATTTGAGATATGAAAAATTCAGCGATTTTGGCTACAAAAAGTTTGCCCTCCCGAAAGTGTTTTCCTTGAAATTACACTGCAGTGGTTCAGATTTCAGTGCAATATACTTCAGTGGCCGGTACTCAGATTCAGAAGTAGGGTCAAGTGATCTAGGAGATCAACATAGATTCAATCTCGCACCTGTAAGCAGATCAACTATTTTGGGTTAGAAATTTGGTATTTCGCTTCCTGGTTAATTCAAGTAACCACATTTGTATTTTTTAAACACCTTAATATTTGATACGTATTTTGTTTCTCCCCCTCTCCCTTTCAGACAACCCACAACCCCAACATTGTAAGCAACTCTACCTCTACCCGCCGAGCTCAGTGTTCTTGTTAGTTTATCTTGCAGCTCTAGTTTATTTATGTATAATAATATACTATTTTGTAGAATAAAATAGTTTCTTAAGCAGAAGAATCCTGCTACTAAGATCAGAACAATTTTATATCGCTGTCTGTGAATTTATATTCTGTATATTAGTATTTTACTTTGTCTTTTTTTATTTTGTATTTAAGAAGTTAGGCTACTGAAATAATCTCATCGTGTCAATAAGTGTACGTAAACTTTTAAAACTAACAAGTTTAACAAGCAATACGTACGACTGTAACCACTTAAATCAAATCTATTAAACAACGTCGATAGCTCTGTTATTTCACGTGCGATGGTGCGGAAGCCATCCAATATAACAGGAGAAATCCCTTCGAGGCCCAGAAATAATTTTTTTGTAAACAAGATAAAATCCCTGAAAAAGGGACTTACAGTTACAAATTGTGATATTTCGACGCTACTCTAACAATGGTCTTAAAAAAACATAATGGCAGTTTTTAGAGAAAAAAGTTAAAGTAAAACCTATTTGCAAAACTAGTAAGATAAATGTTGCAACACCTCTGGCACGTTAAATTAAAAAAATAAACAATTTTTTTATCACCTAAAACAACCATGCTTTCAAAAGAAAGCTACACCTTCTTAAGCTGTTTGACGCCTTCTGTTTTTGGCCTATTTTTTCTGATTTGTCAGTCACGATTCTTTTCATAAAAAATTGTCATCCGCTGCCAAAAACTGGATTCTTTTTCACGAAAAACTGGATTCCCAATTTTCTTTTCATATTTTTTAGGATAAATAAATTTGTTTTAGACGACTTTTAAGCAAAATTGTGTCATTTCAAATAGTATTTTCTAAACGGAATTGAACCCATTTGGACCTGATAAAATTTTCATATTTGAAACATGTGAGAATTGTCTGGACAGCAAATCATTGTATGAAATGGTCAGGAATTATTGAAAGCCTTTTAGAGCACAGGCGAAAGATTATAATATCAATAGATTAAATTTTATTCAAGTCAATAAAATGATAGTCATAAAATAAAACACGGAAAGCGTCATATGATTTAGCCCCAACCATGGATTGCACTCCCGACTGAAGGCATTGAATCAGGAAATCGGTACATGCGCAACGCAGACGATTGGTCAGCATGGGAAAGTTCTTTTTCAAGTTATTGTGGATAGGGTATTGTGTAGGGTGAGAGGGAGGTATCAGATTCATGAAAGGCCCCATTTCAGTGACTAAATTGTCTAACTCTAACTCGCCATGGGCCTTCACATATATACAGGTATGGGTATTTTTGCGGGCGAGGGGGGGGGATGTATGAATTAATATCTCACCCCTTTTCGTTTAGACCAGTGGTTCCCAATTAATTTTGGGCCATCCCCACCAAGGCATTTCTAAAATTTTGATGCTCCCCTCGTGATATTAAAATTTTGTTATCCAAAATTTTACGCATATTCACCTAAAGCAAGTCTTTAAAAGGCCATTAACTTGGTATCTTTTTTAAAGTTGTCCTCTAGGTGTGTTTTATGCAAATGCAAATTTTTATTTGTATGCAACACCTTTCATACAATGATGTCGTTACAATATTAGGCACTCTTGCATTATATGGGCCTTTACAAGGAGACCAGTCATGAAAAACCCGTTTTTGACGGGTTAATTCAAGACACCGCTATACAGTAATGAATGCTTACCGTGGTTTTCAATGCTTTGACGAAATTTAAACTGTTGTTTTTTGGGGTTTAGGGGGGGGAAGGTACCTAGGTTAGGTTAGGTCACGTATTTAATGTATGGTATGCTCTACCCCCAACCCCTCCCCCCCCCTAATGTGCAAATATATAGCCCAAATTTGTTTCTAAACTATTAATTATTCATTCTGTTTTATTTTATTTCATAAGCATTAACCAAACTTGAATTTTTAGAAAGGTCTATATAATGCAAGAGTACCCAATATTACCATCTATCTGTTTTGCCCTTTAAGTGTATATGAATGTGACGTCATTTATGTGAAAAATATATTTTTTTAATTACGGCTCTACAGTATTTTCAGTCGAAAGGTGTATGTTCTGCCCATGACCCACCAAAATATTCCTATCCCCCACCCATGGGGCATGTGCCCCACGTTGGGAATCCCGGATTTATTCATTCGTTATAGTTTATGTTTGTTTAAGTTTAACTTATCCTATAGCTTTAATTCTTGATCTGTTTTGGATTTTAATATTAATTTTTTCAATTATTTGACAATGTTTTTTTTTGGATGACAACACAAAATAAAAACCCTATCAAATAAAACCCGAAGAAAACCGATCAACAATGTCACGATTAAACGTAGATGATTGTTTCCAACTGTTTGACGGATCATCCCCATCACTTAAATTAGCTCAAAAACAGAAGAAAAAAAACACTTGTTTTTCTAAATGAAGATGAATAGGCATCAAAATGTAGCTGCTTACCACGGGAGTTTAATCTTAGTTGTAAAGCAGCATCAACAGCTATAGTTGACAAAGGATCAATGTTATTTCTCATTAAGGAAAACAGTCTTGTGTCCATGCTATAGGGACTAAATACAATAGATCCTGTAAAAAAAGAAAACTATTAAGCAGGGGCGGATCCAGGATTGTTTTAGGGGAGGGGGCAAAATAGGCTGATCTGAAAAATAGGGTGAATGCGGATCCAAAGGGGGGGTGCCACCCTCGCCACCCTCTGGGTCCGCCACTGCTATTAAGACACATGTGAAAGACATAGAAGACAAAACAATTCTGAACACAAAAGCAAAAAAAAAAAACATAAGCCTATAAGGTATTAACTGATATTTTTTTTTGTCTGTAAATTCTACAAGTTATGCATATTTTCTTAACCGGTGCTATGGGTTTAGTGNTTCTACAAGTTATGCATATTTTCTTAACCGGTGCTATGGGTTTAGTGGATTGCCGTGGAATCCCTTAATGTATATGATTTTGTTTTATTACACTCTACAAACCTAATTTTTACAGGGCTTGAACACCGTGTCATATATGTAGAAAAATGGCCACTTTCAGTGGTTTTTTTTTTTTTTTTTTTTTTTTTTTTTTTTTTTTTTTTTTTTTTTTAGGATCACCATCAGTCTCCTGGAAGTTAAAACTCTACAAGGTAGTACTATATGGCTAAAAAAAATAATAATTTTGGTTCAATTTTATTTATTCCACCAGCAAGCGTGACCTACTGGATGGTCATAAGGCGACAATTACAAAACTATTTGGCAAATATGTTTTCGATTATCCAGTTTTTATAAGCCCGTTATGACTGCTCTCAAACTACTATGGGAATTAATGGTAATTTTTGGGCTATATTTGATATTAGTGCAGATTACTGGGGCTAGAAGGCTGATTAACCCCTTTATAAGAGAGAAATTTTAAGGGAGTTCCTTGATATGAATATGATCGATTTGTCTCTTAGGCATCGTGCCAGTAGTAACGCTGTTACATGGAATGTTACGCTGTTTCGGAGCCTTTTATCGTCTTTACCGATGACGCTAAAGGGTGGAAAAGCAGTTAAAGTAGCTATTCAAAGGGTGACTAATTAAGGTACACAAAACCACCCTAGTATACTTATTTATCTTAGGACCAGACCCAGTGCTAGTGAAAGCCTCTATGTGGTGTCGTCTGTAGGATGGGTAGGGCGAGAAGGATGGGAAACTCTTTTTGTACTGATTGTATCAAGAGATTTGTTTGACGTGAATATAGTAAAGCTGCGTGGTCCCGCAACTTGATTGGAGAGATACACTCTTTTACTCAGGGCTATTTTCCTACCCAGAAGTCCTTATTGGAATATCTGAATCAAAAGCAAATGATCTAATACCGTTCATCTGATATTAATTAGTTTTTTCCTGGTAAACGGCATCCTGTGATAATATCTGTGGTGGATCCGTGGTGGCAGTATAACCTCTGATTTTGCTAGAGCTTACTTTTGTGAGGGTCGCACATGCATTCGTGAGAATCTATCGAACAAAAAAAAAGTCTGGACAGCCTTTCACGCTCTTCAAATCCTAGGTTTACCAATTATCTCTGTTACTACTGCCACTGCTCACAGCTCACTGCAGCACCAAGCCACTTGGTGCCCACATAGTTACACAGACCCCTCCTCAATCCCAATCTATTTAAAGCCTCCCTCTTAATATCCACCCAAAAAGTTCGAATTTCCCTTGAACCCTTCCTTACGACCTCTTTCCATCCAATTCTGGGACGACCTGCTTATCGTTTGGCCCTAGATGGCTGACCAATATGACGATCTTCGGCAATCTGTCATCCCTTATCTACAAAGCTTTTCTTAGCCATATCAAACTACCTCTGGAAAACATCAAATAAATCCTCCTCCGTCTTTTAGAGCGCCCACGTTTCAGAACAATACTTGAACACTGTCATCATTAGTAGCTTCAATATTCTAATTATGGTTCGCATACTTATCTTCCAATTCTTCTAAACTTTTTCAACTTTGAAAAAACACTCTGGGCCTTGGCTATACTAACTTTAAGATCTCCCTTGCATCCAACATCTTTTCAAATAACACTACCTAAGTAGGTACAGCTATCCACTTAATCGATCTTCTCGTTACCCAACATCAACTCTTCACCTTCACTTATTCCCAGTCTAAGCAACTGAGCCTCCTTAACATTAATTTTCAAGCCTATTCCTCCATCCTGAGCTCTCAGAGCAAAAAAAAAAAAAATTCATTTGCCAACATTTTTATCTGGGATATTCTATATAATCAAAGCCTAGGAAAATACTGCATTGGTTATAACTAGATTGTTATACCTGCAGAATTGCAACATTCTATAACTATTAGTATTCTCTATTCTTAAACCGGATTTACCTAGGATAGGATACCATCTATCTCTATTTCTACAAGCCTAGCCATTGAACTCCCCTAGTGGGGAGCCCCACCTGGGATCCCGTGTATTTGTTCCTGCTAACTATAAGTAAAAATCGTCTGAGTCACTACTACCTCCATCAGTTAGTTCTGCAGGGGCGTGTGCTACTATGACTGATACAGCGCATTTTTTAGTCATAAAATGAGCAACTATTATTTTATTATTAATACCTTCCCAATCTAAGCAAGACATAGCAGCTTCGTTATTCATCATAAGCCCTACTCCCTGCCTATGCACCCTATCCTTCCTGCCTGAATAAACAAATTTGGTATCACCTAATTTCATGTTTCCTACCAATGAGATATGAATATATGAAACTCATAACAAGTCAGGTTCAAAACGTCCGAATTTGTCAGTCAAAATGTCAGTACAATAGTTCTTTTCAAAGTTTGAACAGTCCAAGTTCAAACCAAGTTGAGGCCATTATAATGGCCTCAGGAAAAGCAATGGGGCCCAAAACAGAGCAGGACAGGGACTAATACATCTTCTCAATTCTACATGAAGCGCTTAAATGGGCTTATAACCGGACAGCGAAACGTCCCTGAGAATTCCAGTATGAATGGAGGCCTTGTGCAATCCTGGGAACATTTTGGCCATAACATAGTTTCACACACTTAGCTATGCTTTTCTATCAACAAGAGTCGAAATCCTGCACAAGAAATCTCAAGCCTATTACTCCAAGTCATTATTATATTCATACCTATAAACTTTATACTGTTATGGGGAGGCAGGTCAAATAAGATACCTTAGCCAAGAAGAGGTTTTTCAGCCCAAAAACTTCGACAAAAAAAAAAAAAGAAAACCCAGAAGAATTATCCATCGATCAGAAACCAGTACAAATGCTGTGTTGTTTACTAGGCCACAATTTCATCGAGAGGCACCACTCCTCAAGATCATTCTGCAACTTCGTTTGCAGTCACGGCTATGGTTAGGCAAACTTGTTTAAGGTCCGACCTGACGCTACTATGAGGTCACGCAAGCAGGATTTACCTTTTGAGATAGGGACGGAGGAAGGAGCTTATAACTTGTGACTTTCACAACGCTGGAGAATATTCTATCATTCTATTAGCATAAACATATTAGCTAGGGGAAGAGGCTAGTAATTTTCTCACGTTTACAGGAAGGGATAGGGTTGAACTACAGAATGAATTAGATCCAGATGTCAACAATATTTTTAACATGCGTTTTTGTTGTTTATAATAGCTTTGAGATTTTAGCGTTTTGACTAGGAATTGCCTGGCGGTGTATTTTTTATTGTTTGTATGCCCCGTGAATTATTTTGAATTTTTCTTTCCTTCAAAACGTGTGGGTCTCTGCTTAAAAAGGGCTACTTAAAACCTTTATTACAAGGTCGGACTCTTTATTTTACAATGGGAAACGACATTTTGCTGTGATGCAATACCTTTTGTTACTTAGGAAAGGCACTGGAATTCAAAATGTTCGTTTTAAAGTGTTCCCGTAATAAAATTCTACGATCGTTATATCAAACAGTTCGTCGTAACGAACTGTAAGTAAGGAACGACTCGGTCCAATAGCAGCAGAAACTCCAAAAAACCGAATTTTGATAAAAAATTGATACGTCAAAAGAATTGACTTTTTGTTCTGGTTAAAAAAAAAACTTTTTATTTTATTTTATTCAAAACATATTCGTAAACTACCGGGTGGCCTTATAAAATAAATCATTGTTCACAGCAAAAAAAAAAAATTGAACTTTTATAAATAGCAGACATGTCTGAGAGCGCTAGAAAACGCTCTCATCAGACATGTTCTATGTGGAAGTTAAATCTCATCTAGATTTCACTTCTTAGGTTTTTTTTGGGGGGGGGCTGTTCCGGTCTTTTCTTCCATTGTGCAAATGTTCTGATCGTAGTAGGCCTAAATGCTGATCAGTAATTTAAAACTTAATGGATTTTACGAGTTTGGAATCTTACGACCCGCACCTTGTACCTCGAGGGCCTGCCCTTTGGGGAACATTCCAATGTAGCTGAAACACCAGTGTAGTGCCTCAGATCAAACCCCCTTTGGTGACGACCTCTGCAATCCCAAGGGCAAGATTTGTGAATGCAAAACAACACCTCAGATTTGGTCTCTGGGACGTCCGCATAATGTCTCAAGCTTCTAAGACTGAGCGAGTGTTGAAAGCCCTACAAGATTATCATCTCGACCTTCTGGCTATGTCAGAGGCTCGATGAATAAGTTATAGATAAAAAAAAACTGGACAGAAATGTGACAATTATCAATAGCGGATCCGAGCAAACACCTGAATTTGGAGTTGTCCTTACGATGACAAATCAATGATGACAAAGCATGAGAGACTGACAGTAGCAGTATGCTACACTCCAACCAATGACACCCCCCATGAATCAAAAGACGAATTGTGTAGAGCACTGAACTCCGTAGCCAAAGACATACCACCGGCATGACATAGCATGTTTTCTAGGAGACTTTAACGTGAGAGTTGAGAACGGCCAATTGTTCTCTCCACAAGTCCTCGGTGAGCATGGCCTGGGCCAGTGAAACGAAAATAGGGAGCTACTGATTGACTTCAGACTCCTCAACCACCTTCTAATACGAAGGACCGCATGTGTCTGCCCAGATGTAAAATTAGATTGGGCATTGTCTCTTGAGCAAGAAGTAGAGGTTAAGCTTACTTGATATAAGGGGTTACAGAGGAGCTGACGCTGGCTCAGACCAAAACCTGATGGCAGCAAAAGTCTGCTTCAAATTAAAAAGAAGTGAAAACATAGAAAAAGCTCCCTCAAACCAAATCTTTGACTAAGATATACTGCAGTGAGAGAATTCAAGCAACCTTTTAAGTTGGAGATGAAAAAAAAATATTTGAAGCCAGGTCATAACCAGATGATGCCGATAGCTAAAAACATGGGAAGGCATAAAGCTCTGCTTTCACGATGCCGCAAAAGCCACCGTTGGCTAGTGCAAGAGTCCAAATGGTCGATGGTTCTCTGACCAAAAATGGGACAACATAGATTAAAGAAAAAACTGAAAGCATTACTTACCTAAAGACAAGTCCCCGACCATCAGATTTTCTGAAACGAAGAATATAGA
The DNA here is from genome assembly GCA_029168905.1 of Artemia sp. Kazakhstan ARC1039. Taxonomy (NCBI): domain Eukaryota; kingdom Metazoa; phylum Arthropoda; class Branchiopoda; order Anostraca; family Artemiidae; genus Artemia; species Artemia sp. Kazakhstan ARC1039. The sequence goes on along the minus strand of JAQQPU010005096.1, from coordinate 36,083 downwards.
GCCGCGGATAAAGCAGTGAAAAAGAGTGCCAGAAATGATCAGAGAAATTTGATTCAGCGGAAAGCAGCACAAGAGGAAGAAGCTGCAAAGAGAGATGACTTAAGAGCTGTCTATAAAATCGCCAATGAGACAATTGGTACATAGACCAATATTCAGCATAGACAGATAAAAGATCCCTCAGACATCCTGGTAACCGAGCAGTCTGTGGTGAACGAAGTCTGGGCTAGCCATTTTGAAAAGCTGTGGAACAGACCTCCATCAGACAATCTCTCAGGGTTTTTAGAAACAATTTTGTTCTCTTTGGATATTAACACGGATCTGCTGGCATCCATCGAAATTACAGCAGCAGCAGCAGCAGCAAAAAAAAATTGAAAAATGGGAAGTCACCCGGTGAAGACCAAATTTCTGCGGAAATGATAAGTGACCATTCTCACATGCCTTAATTTCTGGACTGCTGTATTTGCCTTAATCTTGGTGACAATCAAGCTACCTTTTGACTGAATAACAGTAACCTTGTGAGGATCTTCTAGAAAGGGGACGCAACCCTCCCAGGCAATTGGCGTGGAATCTACTTTCTTTTTATAATCAGATAATTGCTGTCACACATTTTACTGCAGAGAATCAGTTCAAAGCCTGACAAACACATGCATGACGAGCAATATTGTTTCAAACCAAACCATTCTGGTGAAGTTGTAATATTTAATATACGACTACTGAAGAAAGAAGCAGAGAGTGGTGATCAATGATCTATTTAATATTCATCGATTTTGAGAAGGTATTCTGCTCAGAGGACGCCCAGGGTAAGTTAAGATCTTACAGCACTATAAATTCCTGGAAAGGTAGTTTTGCTGATCACTACTCTCTATGAAGACTGTGAGTGCTATTTAAAGAAACCAAGCGGCCAAACCCATTTCTTCCACATCCTTTGAGGATTTTAAGCAAATCTGCAAATTGTTACTGCCAGTCTTCGTAATTGTAATTGACTACATAATGCGAAGCATCAGCAAAGATGGCACCCTGCTGAATCCTAAAGTACGTCTGAGCGATATAGCCTTTGCTGTCGACATTGCCGTACTAGAACTGTGCAAGCAACGACTTCAAGAACTCTTAGACCATGGGAGAGAGAGAGGCTACCAGGTTGCCATAAAATAAATATTGAAAAAAAAGATACATGGCCACAACAGACTCACCCCTGACCATCACTTGCGTAGACCTACAGTTAGAGCAATTTGTCAACTTCCAATGCCTAGGAAGCATAATTGAAAATACAGGATATGCCCCAAAAGAAGTACTCACAAGAATTGGTCAAGCTAATGGAGCCTTCTATAGACTACAAAAAGTTTGGCGGTCTCAAATTATCTCTGTAAGGCTACAATTGCGGTTCTTCAATATCAAAGTCAATACAAGTATTGCTTTACGCAGCCGAAGCCTGGGACTTAATCAAGAACAAGAGAGGAGAATTCTTGGTTTCGAGAACATATGTCTCAGAAGAATTCTCAACATCAATTGACAGCAAAGGGTGACCAACCAATTCATCTATAATAAAACGGGTCAGCCTCTTCTAACAGATGTCATAGGAGTTAACCGATAGACATACCTTGGCCACGTACTACGTATGGACAATCTCCGGCTACTGAATACAGGCTCGACTGGCAATCATCGGGTACATGCCGCAGAGAGGCAGACTCCACAACACCATGCGTCCAACATACCCGACAGATTTGTGAAAACTAAACACTTCAATACAGCCTCAGTTGGGAGGATATACTTATAGCAGCAAACTTGCAGGAATATCGGCGGCTCCTTCATGATATTCGGGTTGCCTCCGGAGGCACAGACGGGTCTGAGGTCAAATTATTTTCGAATTTACAGCGATCAAGTTTTGCGTACTAGAGCACTTGTGAAGTTTTACAGTAATAAAATATGTGGAGGGGGGCTCTAATCCTTTTAAAAGGGTACACACATTGTATATCTTTTTTCATTTTAATGCCTGCCATCCGACCACCTCCTTACCTCCCTCTCTCATTTCATAACGATAACGAGTCACCATAAGATAGTTTTTAATTTAACCTGTCTTTAATTTGAAGTCTTCTGCTTCTGTAGACACTTGCAAATTCCATATAATTTTGCCATAAAAAAAGAATGCAATTATTATCCTTGCCCCCTTTAATTGAAAACACTTTAAATATTTGTAAGTTTTCGTCGCGCAGGAAAGGAGGATAAATTAAAGAAAATTACTCTCTTATTTCAAACTTCCTTTAAGCTATTCAGATTTGAAGCTAACAAAAACTCCATAAAGTTTACTAAAATATCAGGAAATATTCAAAAGCTAATTAAATGTCTTACAACTTGTAAAAAAAAGGCAGGGAGTTTGCCTCTACATGAAGGGATTAAAAAAGGATTAGGTCATTGAATAGTTTGTTAAATGTTTGAATTTGGAGACATCATATTTTGGAAACAAAGGGTTGAACGAAGATCAAATCAAAATGAGAACTTTTCTTCTACACTTTTCATAATTTAGCATTTTTTTTTATCCTCAAAGGGAAGTGGATTAGCCCCCTCTACATATTTTTGGTGCATTATTTTACATGTAATAATTTATTACATATAATTACATAAACCTACCCTCTACATATCTCTAGCATCTGAGGAATGGCTCAGGGTATTACGTTGAAACTTTCAAGGCATGTTCAGGGGGGTGTTCAACTAAATGAAAGGACGCTATGTCTATCCATGCTGTGAAAAAGGCGCATCTGCAGTATCTTAGGTATGGCTACGAATATTAACTTGAAGCTTCAAAGGAATGTTGACAGGGATATTGGACTAAATGAAAAGACAGCATTTGTCTCCAGGTTGTCCAAAGGGCGTATCTGCAATACCCAAAGAACCGCTAACGGTGTCAAGTTGAAAACTATCAGGGAATATTGAGGGACATGTTGACATAAACCAAAACACAGAATGCGTATCGAGTTTGATAAAAGGGTTTATCAGCAATATCTGAATAACGGCTAAGGATATCAGGTTGAAACTTTCAAGGGATGTTGAGAAGGATAATGAGCTCAATCAAAAAGACACTATCTACATCTGGGTTGTCAAAATGGTATAAGTGTAATATCTCAGGAGTGGCCAAAGGCATTATCTTGAAGCTTTTAAGTCATGTTGAATGGGGATGTTTAACTAAACCAAAAGACACTAGAAATCAGAATCAGAAACTATTTATTAATGACAGCTTTCATAGTCGTAGATAAAAATCACAAACTAAATCTCGCTGTTATTTACAAACCTAGTCCTAAAGCATTTTGTTATATGCACTGGTAAAAACGGCACGAATGGACTGCTAAAACGAGTAGTTCTGCTATTCACTGGCACTAATTGGTTCCTCTTTCTGGTATTTACCACTAAGTTGGAAGCAGGGGATAGAAAATGTCGGTGCTTGGGGCTAGCAGGGAGAAATTGCCCGAACACACGTTATCAAATAAAATCTGCTATTTTTAAGAGTTTCAATCTTTAAATACTCAAGAGCAGACTTATAATCTACAAATGTTCATCTAAAGATGATTTTAACTGCTGTTTTTTGGACTCCTTCCACATCATCAATTAGTTATTCAATATTATGAATCTGAGGCCCCCAAATGGGACATGCATATTCTAATATGGGACGTATGTAAGTAAGATATTCCGTTTTCAGCTGATTTACTGGAAAACCCAAGCGGAGCATTGAAATCAAAGAATGTAGTGCACAGTTTCCTTCCTGGACTAGCCCTTGAACATGAGCACTAAATGAGCAATCGACACAGAAATTAACTGCCAGGACTGTAGCTGACGATACAAGTTGAAACAAGGGAGTTGGGCAAACAAGATCTTCGTTCAGTGGATTAAATCTCACAATTTTGGTTTTGCTTTCGTTGATCTACAAACTATTTGCACTAAATTCTTCCTCAAATTATGTTTAAAGATCAGGGCTGAATTGGGGCATAGCTTGGGTTGTATTTACTGTGAACTTAAGAAGCGCAGATAGATCATCTACGTATTTGAATCAGTCATCCATGTTGTCCGTACCATAATCAATTACTGCAAGGAAAAGTGGAGCGGCCAACTTGGTGCCTTGAGGGGCTCCACATGTAATATCTTCCGAGTCAGAGGCAAGATCACCGGGAAAGAGGGCATAGACTCGACTGTACCGGGAACGCAGGAAATTAATAACTAGCAGTAAGATACATTTACGTGCACTCTTATGATTCTTAGCAGACAAGAAGTGCTTAATCAAATCAAATTCTTTCCTGTAATCAACAAGGAGCAAATCAAAGACAGTGTCTCCAGATTTGAGTCATTTTATGATCATGTGATAAAAACTAACTAAGTACAATGAGGTACTACACCCTTTTTAATAACCGTATTGGTATGGGTCAAGTGAATCTGCAAATTGCGACATAAGCTCACGGTAAATAAATGACTCAGTGACTTCGGCAAGATTCAGCGTGATTGAAATAGGCCTTAATTGATCACAGCCTTGGGATGCTTCACCTTTGGAACGACAAGTACATAATATTTTTTTCAACGGTGGGGGAGCGACTGATCATTGAAGCTCTGGTTAATGACCGAAGTTAGAGTTTGGCAAGAAATATAGCGCATTCATGCATAAATTTTACTGGCAACTCGCCAGGATAGGACACAGAGTTATTTTGCAGTTTCCGTATCTCCCTCTAAACTTCGTACTCAGAAATTTACTTGATTTCATCGCATTCGCAGTCTTCTATCAGAGCATTCAACTCAATTTCACTCAATGATGGATACGTGGTACAGATTTCGGTAAAGAAAAAATTTACTTCGTGTGCTAATATCAAAGTCCCATATGTTTTCAGCATCCGTAGTTCACTACTAACAGATTTTCCGGTCATCTTTTTGACTGCCAAATGCCAATTACGCGATTCACTATCAAGCAGGGGGGAGGGGCAATTTTCTCAATAACATACTTCTTTTTAGCATGTATACTGACACTGACAGTGCGGTTCCGTAATATTCTTGCAGCTGAAATACACCCTGAACTATGTAGTCGGCATCTAAGTTTGATCAATCACTTCAGGTATTTCGTGATCCACGGCTTGTCAGATTCAAAAACTGGCACTACTTTAGTCGGGGAAAATTCAAGGAGCTTTTCGAGAACCAGGGAGTCGAGTGTTTCAACCTTAAGGTTCGAGTCAGTGATTGATCATATCTCTTCGAATGAGTCCACTGACCAAAGGTACATATAAAGTCCCAGTTCAGTGGAATAACTGTCACTTTGCTTCTTTTCGGTTTCGGCATGTTGTTCTTTGCTTGTATCATGATTACAAACTGATTAGTGGTTTTCTATGGGCCCATTGAGAGGGGAGGACTGTAAATTTCACTGCACGTTGGTAAATATCAGGTTTAAGGTACTGCCACTTTGATGGTTGGGAATGTTCACTACTTGTATCATATCAAGCGCATTAGATACCCACTGTTTGTTGCTCTGGCTGAAGTCACCTCCAACAATAAAGGAAGGAGCCACATATGCAAGTCGGAACTTATCAAGGCAGGATTGCAAGTAAATCACAAGCTCCTTTCTGTTTTGGTACTTTCAGGATAATAGACAGATGCCAATATTAGGCACGAAAACTTTTGGCAGTTGGGAAGGCATACCGCTTCTAGGGCTTAGGCCTCTATCACGGCGGGTGTTAAAAAAACAAGTGTAGTCTTTGATATATCCGGCATCGTTTGTAATATCCCAACATTCAGTCAGTATTACTATTGGTACGCTGGATTCTTGTAAGAAGACTTCTAGTTGGTTCATCTTGTTAGTCAAGGAGTGAGCGTTGTTCACGAGAACAGAGGGAAGTTGTGGTTTGGAAGACACAAGTTCAAGACATAAAACATGAGGAGTTTCGCTGGAATCAGCAGAAACAGTCACATTAGCATACCCCGGCGTAAGAGTCGGTGGGATTTCATAGTATGTCTGACAGTTTATTTTTACGAGCGACCGTAGTCTAACTTTCTGTTTAGTCTTTAATGTGGTCAAAAGATTTGAAATATGCACTGGGATAAAATGCCACTTATTCCTATTGCCTCCGCGCTTACCTCTGCGTGTGCGTCTGTAAGTGGTTTCCGGCTACGTCACAACATTGCCATCTGGTGGCTTTTTGAGGAATCCAAATTGCCATAGAGTGACGAATGTAGATGGCGTGACTATGTGCTGAAGTGAGTAAAGTCCGCAAATCGTCGATTTTTCGATTATGACTTGCATAAATACCGCACCAAAGAAAGTCAAAAGAGTCAAGTCTTTGATTACTTATATTGCCAGGGCAAGAAACTAGGAACACTAGCATTAACAAGCTAAACTAGGCATGGATGCAAAGCAGCTATTCAGCGCTTGCTACACCATCTCAAAGTTTTCAACAAAGTTTTACTATGTTTATGAAGGTTTGTTATAAGGGCATATCTGCAATATCTGGGAAACAGCTAAGGCTATCAAGTGAAAATTTTCAAGAAATGCTTAGGAGGATGCTGAATTAAATCAAAAGATACTACATGCATCCAGGTTCTCAAAAGGGCATTTTCGTGATATCTCAAGAATCGCAATGGGTATCAGGCTGAAACTTTCAGAGAGTGCTGAAAAAGGTTTTGAATTGCATCAAAACAGTTGAATACTAAACTTGAGAGTTTAAAATTTTATAATGTGGAAGGTGGCTGGAATAATTTTCGAAAAATAATTTGTGAAGTTGCTGAAGGTGTCGTAGGGAAGAAAGCTAGGACTGCAGCTAAGAATATTAGTGAAAAAACTTTATTAATTGAAAGGAGAAAAGACTTGTACAAGAATTATCTGAGTGATAGAATTATCTGAGTGATAGATCATATGAAAACAAAAGGAATGAAAAGAGAGTGGAGAAAGCATTAAAATATGAACTAAGGAGGTGTGAAGTGGAGGCCATGGATAAAATTGTAGAGGATCTGGAAGATGCAACTAGACGGCATAATAGTAAAATATTGTACTGGCATGTCAATAAATTGAGAGGGAGTAGTCAATCCGGACTTGGCCCAGTTAAAGATAGAAATGGGGCCACAATTAGCGATAAGGAAAGAATTAAAGAGAGATGGGCAGAACATTTTTGAGAATTTGCTAAACCGATATAGAGTTGCAGGTAAAGATATAGAGGAAAATAAAAAAGTTTGTAATAACAGGGATGTGAGGGAAGATTTGTTTTGCAAGGAAGAATTAACGACAGTACTCAAAGGATTAAAAAATAATAAAGCTCCAGGTGCTGATAGTAGGTGCGGGTAGTAGGCCTAAATGAGTTTTCTTTAAATATGGTGGCTCTGAGGTTAGAAATAAGTTACTGAAGATTATGAATATGATTTTTAAAAAAGGGGAAGTACCAAATAATTTTAGGAAAACCTTAATTAAGCCACTTATAAGAAAGGTGATAAAAGTGAGTTGGGTAATTATCGAGGCATTAGTCTGGTCTCTGAAGGTAGCAAATTACTTGGTAATATGATACTTTTTAGACTGAGAGATGCCATAGACAAAGTTTTAAGAGAAGAACAGTGCGATTTTAGAAAAGGTGGAGGATGCGTCGAGCAAATTTTCATTCTTAGGTTAATAATTGAAAAGTGCCTGAGTTGTCAAACACCTTTGGTCCTTAGTTTTATAGATTATGAGCAAGCGTTCGATTCTGTTGATAGAAGAGCTATAGCAAAGATTTTATCCTTGTATGGTATACCAGACAAATACAATAAATTGACTACTGCTATGTATGAAAATAACACGGCTGCAGTTAAGGTAGGAAATGAGGTTAGCAGCTGGTTTTGTATTAAATCAGGAGTTAAGCAGGACTGTGTTCTATCTCCCTTTATATGGATTTGTTGATGGATTTTGTATTAAGGAGCACAGGAAAGGCAATGGGAGACCACGGAATCAAATGGGGAGGAAAAAGTCTCCCGGACTTGGATTATGCTGATGGTTTAAGCATCCTAGAGGAAAGTGTAAGCAAAATGAATGAACTTTTAGAGGTTTTGCGTGTTCAGGGTGCTAGAATAGGTTTGAAAATTAATGTTAAGAGGACTAAGTCACTAAGGCTAGGAATAAGTGAAGATGAAAAGGTGACGTTGAGTGATGAAAAGATTGATCAAGTGGGCAGCTTCACTTACCTTGGTAGTATTATTAGTAAAGACGGTAGGAGCAGTGAAGATGTTAAAAGTAGAATAGCCAAGGCTAAGGGTGTTTTTTCTCAATTAAAAAATGTTTGGAAGAAAAGGTAGATAAGTCTGCAAACCAAGATTAGAATATTAGAAGCTACAGCGATGACAGTAGTCAAATATGACTCTGAAACATGGGCGCTTCGAAAAGCGGATGAAGATTTGCTAGATGTATTCCAGAGAAATTGCTTAAGGATTGTTCTGGGTGCCCGGATGACTGACCGCATTTAAAACAATAGGCTGTACGAAAAATGTGGTTCAATACCGCTCTCTAGGGCTATAATGAAAGAAAGGTTGAGGTGGCTAAGGCACGTTGTGCGGATGAAGAATGACAGATTGCCGAAGATTGTTCTTTTCGGCCAACCGTCTAGGGCTAAACGGAAAGCAGGTCGTCCTCGTCTGGGATGGGAGGACGTCATAAAGAAGGACTTAAAGGAAATGGGAACTTCGTGGGAGGGTGTTAAAATGGAGGCTTTGAATAAATTGGGATGGAGGAGGAGCGTGCGTAGCTGTGTTGGCCTCAGGCGGATTGGTGCTGCGGTGAGTTGTTACTACTACTAGTAGTAGTAGTATTACATCAAAAGACACTCTGCGTGTCCATGTTGTCAAAAGGTCGTATCTGCAATATCCTAGTTATGGCTATGAATATACTAGGAAGTCGAAACTTCCCAGGAATGTTGGGGAGGATGTTGTAAAGGACAACATCTGCGTCAAAGTTATTAAAAGGACGCATTTGCAATATCTGAGAAGCGGCTAAAGGTATCAAGATGGAACTATCAGGGAATGTTGAAATAAAAAACAAAAACAAAATGTGCATCCAGGTTGACAAAAGTATTTCCACATGGGTGGGGGGAGGTGAATTTCCACGTGGTGGATTTTTCCGAGGGGTGGAATTTTCCGAGGAAGAGGAATACGCAGTACCCCATCTCCATGGGTAGTAATAATGTGTCTTTTTACTTTTTTGTCTCAGCGGTGATAGCATCGACCCAGTGCTTCCAGAGCATTCGGAGGGGCCTTATTTGAACGAGAATCAAAATATCTGGTACATTTTTAAAGTAACAAAACAAACCAAATCACAGCAAAGTGCCATTTTCTGCCACAAAACATTAATCTTGGCCAAGAGGGAAATCGAATTTGAGCATGGGTAGCATAATCTTGTGTTTCCTCTTTCTTTTTTCCCCCCAGAGGTGATCTCACTAAACAAGAAGTTGAACATAATCACCAAAGGGCTCATTTAAATGGAAACTAAAAGCTCTAGCACCCTTTTTAGGTAAAAACAAATCGCCTTAAAGTGTCTTTAATAAAGTGTCTTTTCCCCCACAAAACGACTGTTTTGCCCAATAAGGCCCAAAATTCAGGTGAGTGGAAGTTCTAACTGTTGAAATACACTTGATTATTATTCGAAACGAAGAATTAATAAACTATCATACATTATACAAAAATCCTGTTGTTTATGGTGATGCTAGAAATCCAAATTAGAAAGCTATGATGCGGGTTTCTGCGTCCTAACACTCCGCAGACACCGTCAATTTAAATTTGTCTACATAAAAAAGAGCTACACATCCTACCAAATTAAGCACTAATAATAATAATATATTACTCATTCATTATACAGTTTAAGAACTGGAGTGTCAAACAAAAAGAAAGCAAAAACGAAATAATAGATGCAAATAAAAAAGTCGTTTTCAATTGGATTAAAAAGTAGAAGTTTTCTTTCTTCCTCGAGAATTTATAAATATAAAGAAAAACGAGCGACGAAAAACGGATTGGGCTTTACTGAACTCAGATATCAAAATGCTCGAAGTTATAAATGCATAAATGAAAAAAGTCGACGGCTTCAGGAAAATGATAAAAAGATCAACTTATGTAAAGCCCCATCCGTTTTGGGCCCCTCATTTTAACACATATTCATAGATTCTCAAGAAAAAAAATGTTCCAATTTTGGAACATTTGCGTGCGATCATTACATGATAAAACATGATCTTGCTGAGTTTTTTTTATTAATTTTAATTACCACTTTCAAGAAATGTTATTACACCGTCGTCGGAAGTGCCTATACTGATAAGATTTGAAATTAATTGAACGTTCGCAAGTGGTCAAAAATGGCTTATAAATTTAATAAATTTACATGACGTACAAAAATCTAAAATTTGGTGAATTAAGGAAACAAGCTAAAAGTATAAAAACATAATATACAGCGAAAGTGAATTAAACCACACTCATCGTAAATCTATCATGTTAAAGTGACTACCTCGACAAGAGTGATGAACACTCAGTGTTTGAAAATATATTAAAAAAAAATATATATATATTCTTTAAGCTTCAGCCTAAAATACTGTATTTTCCCACTGTGAAGGCTTCCTAAAGCGCTATACGTTTTTCCTCTACAAGAACCTTATATTGTTCTGTGTTTTGAGTAAAGTGCAAGTTTTTTTTCAAATGAACAAGCTTTTTAATTTCTCGTTTTCCTATAAAAACAACATTGCCGAATTCCAAAGGATTCCAGGAGAACTTCTGAAATTAGACGATTTTGCCCCGTTGATCTTTCGCTACAAATTGGTTAGTGATATTAACCAATTTATTTTTTAAATTGATTAATAATCGGGATTATTAGCAAATAAATAAGCTTTATTGAATTCTGTAAATTAAATCGTTGTTAAGGGCAGAAATGAAATAGGCAGCACTACCAAATAAGTTAATAGTGAAATTTATGACTAAACAAAGAAGAAAAAGAATATACTAAGACATAAAGGTTACTGTTTCAAATCAGTCTACAAGTCTGTAGTACAAACACGAACTAAAACACATTTTGTTTTCAATAATAATAATTCCTTACTAAAGTGTCAAAAGTTTATGCAAGAACTAGAAAGCCTTTTCCCAGATTCAAGTAAGTGATAATGATTCCTAAAGGATCTTTTTTCTGCCACAGCCCTTATGAATTCCTCTCTTAAAACAGAGAGGGAAGGGCACGTCATTTAAGTGCTTTTTTTTAAAAAAAAAAGAAAAAAAAGCAAAAAAAGTCAGAAGTAAATTGCTCGCAAATAAATGAACAAAGATATTGGTGACAAGCCTGGAAAAACCGTATTGTCTTTCCAATTAAACTCCCTTGTCTATTGTTTCAAATAATCGGATTAACGCCAATGTTTGGATTACCTTACCAGCCAAGGCCAGACACAGAGTCTAATTGATTCTAAGAGATACTACGGTTGGGAAAAATAGAGGGGGAAATTAAGTCACTTCCATTTAAGTAATTAGCTGTCTCTAAATTTCAAACCTAGACCTTTCTTTAGGACATCTAATCAACTCCGGAGCTCCTGGCTTCTCAATTAGAAAAACTAAGTTAGCGTTGTATGTTTTATTTTCAGCGCAACTTGGATCATAATTTAGCCGGACTTCCCTCATTATTCCTTTCTAGGTGCAAAAAGTATATCTTAGTATATCCTGGATTTATTAATGACAATTTTAACACAGCCACCTACCACACCTAATTTGCACCTACTACCCCCTGCACACGTGTTAATAGCCTAATAGTATTTGATGATCAAACAGTTCGTGGTAACGAACTGTAAGTAAGCAGTGAGCCGTCTCGTTAGCAACTGAAAATCTAAAAAACGGAATTTTGATACCTATCAAAGGAATTTGGCTTATTATTATTATTAGGAATTGGCTAAAGGAATTTAGTCTTACTGATTAAAGGCTACGAGCCTGAAAAAATTTGCTTGATTTTCAAAACGAGAAGGAACACCCCCTAAAAGTATTAGAATCTTAATGAAAATCACAACATCAGATACAGAGTATCAAGAAATCCTACTGTAGTGGTTTCAAGCTCCTATATGCAAAAATGTGGAATTGTGTATTTTTTGCAAAAAAAAGTCACGGATGCGTGTTTGATTTTTTTTGTTAGTTTTCCCCAGGGACGATAGTATCGACCCAGTGGTCCTAGAATATCGCGAGAGGGCTCATTTGAACAGAAATTAAAAGTTCTAGTGCCCTTATAATGGGACCAAAAAGATTGAAGGGTAACCTAGCCCCCCACCCTTTTTTCCCAAAGTCGTCCGATCAAAATTTTGAGATACACATTTTGTTCATCATAGTTGAAAGGCCCAATAACTATGACTTTGGACATAACATAACCCCTCCCAAGTCCCAGGGGAAAGGTCTTTAAGTCATAAAATTTGCCCGTTTTTTACACATAGCTTTTGCTATTGTGAAGTATGTATACATTTTCGGGTGGGGAGGGGGCAAATGTTTTACTTGAAGTTTTCCAAGGGGGAATTTTCTGTGGGGAGGGAAGTTTCAAGGGGAAGAACTTATCAGTGGAAATTATACATCTCGGAAATTTGCCAGAATTCCTGAACACATTTCTTTTTAAATCTCTTGTTTTCTCATTCCCGTCTCAGTTTTACGCGTGGAATTGTTAAGGGTAATTGTCCGGAGTAAATTTTCACCAAGATTGAATTGTCTAGAGGATGTTTCCGTGGGAAGAGGGGTTTCTCCGTGGAGGTGCGGTCAGATTTCCTGGCGTTACTTAAAAACGATCAGAAATTAAATTAAAAAAACAGTTGTTTCAACTGAAAGTATGGAGCAATATTAAAACTTAAAACGAACAGAAATTATTACGTGCATGAAGGGGATTGCCCCCTCCTCGACACTTCGGTCATGACGCTTAAATTTGAATTTTGTACCAATTCTTTAAGAACGACTCCTGAAACACAACATTCGTTTAATTAGAACGATAGGAAGCTTTTTTAAATTTCTAAGGAATTTTAGCGTAAAGAGCGAGGTGTTTAGGAGGGGACAATCCCATTCATACGCGTAATAATTTCTGTTGGTTTTAAGTTTTAATGATGCTCCTTATTTTCCATTGAAAAAACTTGTTTTTTTTATTTAATTTTTAAGAGAGATACATTAGGCCTTCAAAAGTCAGGCCGCAGGTAGAGGCTCTCAAGTAAGCTTAACATGAAATTTGCTTTTAAAGACATTGCGATTCAGTAATAGAAGGAGCGAAAGCCATTGATTCGGAATAACTCATTTCCCCAGGAAACTACTACAAATCATTTGACGATTTTGAGACCAAGAACTATCCGGTCATGCAAATTCGCCTACGGAACATGGCATTTAATAGTATTTACAGGTCATTCACGACTTGTTGGTAGATCTAAAAAATTGCATCAAGCCCTCAGGCACCTTTGGGATTTGTCGAACATCAAAAAGAAAAAAGACATTACCCGAAATTTTGAAGTAAATTACACTATCAGATTCAGCATATCGGAAAACATAATTGTAGAACTTTCAAGCTCCTATCTATAAAAATGTGGAGTTTTGTATTTTTGCCAGAATGATCACGCATGCGTGTTTGCTTTTTTGCCCTGGGGAGATCCTATCAAACTAATAACCGGAGAAGATCGGGAAAGGGCTTTGTCAAACCGAAATTAAAATTTCTAGTGCCCTTTTTAAGAGACCAAAAAGATTGGAGGGCAACTATCCCCTCCATAACCTCTCTTTTCCAAAAACACCTGACCAAAATTTTTAGGTAGCCATTTTGTTAAGCATAGTTGAAAGTTCCAATGGCTATGCCTATGGGGATGACATGATCCCCCACAGTTCTTGAAGATAGGGCAATAAGTTATGAAGTTTGCCCGTTGTATACATTGAGTATTTTTACTGGGGAACATACACATATTTGTCGGGGGAGATTTTCGTGGGGGTATCTTTCACATGGAGAATTTGCCGTAGAAGGGAAAGTTTCCGGTGGTGATTTTCCAGGGGAGTTGTACACGGGGGAACTTGCCAGAATTCAGGTACCGAATTCTTTCTATTTGTCTTACGTTCTCTTTGGCGACTCAATTTTACATGGGAAGATTTTCCAGAAGAGTTGTCCTGGAGAAACTTTCTGTGACGAGGGAATTGTCTGAAAAAAATTTCTCACGGAAAGGGGGTTGGGATTTTCTGCATGATTTGAAAAACAATCAAAAACCATATAAAAACACGTTTCCTTAAATGGAAGTAAGGAGAATTTTCCAAGGGGATTGTCCACACGAGATTTTCAGCAAGAAATTGTCCCCATAAAATTTTCCTTGGGGTAATTTTCCGGGGAGGATTTTACGGGGAAAAAAATTTTTGTAGAGGAATTTTCCAAGGAGGGGATGTGGATTTTCCCAGAAAATTTGAAAGAAAGCTTTTCGATTGATAAAAAAAAGCAAAATAATAACTAAAAAGGAACAGAAATTATTCTAGTCCAGGAAAAGTACGGTTTGACCGGGACAAAATTGCAACAAAAGGTTTTTTTACACCAAATTGTGTCCAAATATCCAAAATTCGCTAAAATCGCCCGTCGAGAAAACCTTCTGGGCTGCTGGGCGGAAGGGACAAAAAAATAGGTTTTTCTATTTTTGACATTTAGGAAGCCTTTTTTACACTTAAATATTAAAAAAAAATCGCTGAACAACATATCCGAAATCTGCTTAAATCGCTCGTCGGAAAAATCTTCTACGGCTGCTTAAAGGGGAAAAAAAGGACAAAAAAAATCGGGTTTTCTTTTTTGGACAATTAGGAAGTTTTTTTTTACACTAAAATGTTCAGAAAAAATCGCTGAACAACATATCCAAATTCCGCAAACATCTCCCGCCGGGAAAAACTTCTGGGGCTGCTTAAGGGGGGTGAAAGGGGGGATTTTTTTTCGATTTTTGTTATTTCTGTACGTTCGGGGACTCGATTCTGGTATAAATCAACTCGCTGAAACCAAAAATGATGTTACTTTTATTCTAACACGTCTGTAACTTATATTAAACTATAAATAAGATTTTAATAACTCCATCGAAAAAATAAAGGAAATAGCTTTTCTTCCGAAGTGCTAAAAAATCAGATCAATGGAAGCATGAAATACTTCAAACAGCAACACAGAAAAATCTTGAACGGCAATTTAAAGGAGCAGAGAAGTCCCCACTCTTTATTGCTTCGTTAGTCGTTGGAAACCTGAATATCAGATGAGAATCAACCGTGTGAAGACCAGACTGTGGAAAAGAAAACTATAGGCATAGAAGCATAGAAACTTGAAAAATCATTCTTATTATCGGCTTCTTTTACAGCTGGAAAAAAATATTAACACGCCTATATTTAAATCACAGTTTTAATAATCATCATTTTCAGATCACGTAGTATTGAGAATCATCATTTCATTAATGAGCACTACAAAAGAGCACAACCCCCGTTATTGCAAAACACTAAAATCCTTCTTCTTCTAGAGATGTTGGTTCAGAGTTATTACAGTTTTTTCCCATGCACTCTTCGCAAGCAAGTGTGCAGGGCATGTCATTCTTACGGCAAGTGCATCTGGCCGTATCGCAACCTTGTTTGCATTTGCAGTGGATAATTTGAAGAAGACTTTGGGGAGGTGGTTTCTTCTCCGTCATTACTGGGATGTAACTATCAGCAGAGAGTTGCCATCCCCAGTTCTCCGGTTTCATTGCAGCAGCCTCGCTTTTCCATTCCATTACCTGCAAATACACGCGAAAAGAACGGGACTTCGCAGCTGAGGGTGTGGGAGGCATCCGATCAGGGCAGAAAAATGTGGAAGAGGAAGCAAGCTTGGCCAAGAACAGACGATGTCTCAAGGACATGAGAGTTTTTTCAGGCTTTCTTTTATAAATTCTCAAAAGAGCTTGTTCACCAGTTACAATGAGCTCGTCTTTCGTAGCATTCGAGTCCATAAAGACCTTAGCGACCTCACAGAAAGACGGATCGGACCCGGTACAATGACAGTCCGACCGATTTACCAATTCCTAGTAATCTCGAAGTGGTGTCACAACCTAGGAACGCGTGCATAAATAGAATTGCACCACACATGTCCCTTAGTTTTCTTTGATGGAGCAAATATTCCATAGATTATGTTCGTTTGAAGCTTTCGTCTCGGATCTGAAATACAGGCCTTTGTGTGTGGCAGTGACATGATAAAGGAGAAGGATAAGGAGGTCAGTGTCGTTGTCGATGAGACACGTCAACTGAGTTCTTGCACTATGAATGGCTGTGGTTGCAATCAGGACATCCGCGTCAGCAGTGACAAGTTGTACCAAACAACCTACTGAGGACAATTTTTCTTCTATCGCTAGAATTATCCGCTGCTTGTTTGTGCTGTTTTGCAAGAACTCTTCCTTCTTTCTTGTTAATTTTGTTGTACCAGTAAATTCTGCCACTAGGCACTGTTTACCCCTGGAATTGTTTGAGGTAAGCCATACCTTTCGTCGAAGGACAATCGTCAGATCTATCAGAAACTACCGAAGCTTTACCAAATCTAGTGGTGACATACTTGACGTAATTTTCGCAAATGAAGTCAATTGTAGAGTTGGGTTGCCAAGTCAATCTCTGGAGCAGCCAGCCACCGTCAACGACACAGTGGCACGAGTCTAAGCGCTTATCCGAATGGTCCCTTTACGCCTTTCGAATTGCATTTGACAGAGATGGTTTGTCGGAAGGACATAGAACTTCAAAGGATCCAAAAAGGGATGGGGGATACGTACAAAGCTCATACGACAAAAGGTTTCGAAGATCGAATTCTTCCCGGTTCACCTACGTATGAGGCAACATATCAAGTCTATAAAGTCTACTTACTCATAATAATGTGTCTGACAAACTAGCTGATATAACAGTCAGCTACTTTTGAAGATAGATGACGATCCTTTTGTGTGCGCTGTGCAGCCTGCGTTTTCGAAAACTAACTTTACCTAGTCTGTAATGGACCGTTTATACTAGAATATTCAAGTTTCTATGCGTCTTTGCTTAGTCTCTCTTTTTCTAAAGTCTAGTTTTCACAAGTTTGATTCTCATCAGATAACCAGGTTCCCGACGACTAGCGAAGCAAAAAATAGTGAGGTACTTCTCTGCTGCTTTAAGTTCGAGATTTTCCTGTATTGCTTTTCGCAGGCTGTTCGAAGTATTTCAGGCGTCCATTGATCTGATCTTTCTGTAAAACTTCGGAAGAAAAACTACTTCCTTTATTTTGGCAATGGAGTTATTAAAATCTTATTTTTGTAGTTTAATATAAGTAAGAGGAGTGTTATAATAAGTGATATCATTTTCGGTTTCAGTGAGTTGATTTATACCAGTATTGAGTCTCCGAACTTACCGAAATAACAAAAATCGAAAAAATGATTTTCACCCCTTTCACCCCCTTTAAGCAGCCCCAGAAGGTTTTCCCGGCGGGCAACAACTATTTTTTTGCCCCCTTCCACCCCCTTTAAGCAGCCCCATAACGTATTCCCGTTGAGCGATTTTAGCGGATTTTGGATATGATGCTTAGCGATTTTTTCTGAACATTTTGGTGTACAAAACCTTTTGTTGCAATTTTGTCTGGGTCGACCCATTTTTCTCCGTACTTTTCCTGGACTATTCCGCAGTTGAAGGCTGTCCCTTCCTCAATTTCTTGCTCTTTACACTAAAGTCTGACTTTTTAGCCCAATTCTTTAAGAACGACTAATGAAACATAAGGGCCGTGTAGTTGGAATACGAAGCTTTTTTAAAGCACTAATAGACACCAAACTGGATAGTTAATAAAAAGAATCGAAAGAGTTAATAACATACCGGGCCATACTCTTTTTGAAAACATCATATGCAAGTAGAATTTCTGTTGCACCATACTCTTCAGCAATGAAAGTGCTTCGACTTTCTTCAACTTTTGAGCGCTTCGGCCATATAGGATAAATTTAAATTAAGTCTTATAGTAAGCAAAAATGATGCTTCTGGACCCAGTTTTTAGGTAGTTTCTGAGTTGTTTTTTTTTGGCACTTTGCTCCTCGGAGAATAATTAGCTTTTCTATGCTGTCTCTACAATGTATCAAATATAAAGTGTATCAAATATAATGTATGAAGTTCACTGGACTGCAGGATTTTTTTTTGCAATTTAAAAAAAAAGAAGAAAAGAACATAATTTGGAGTTTACCAATTTTGGTAAATTATTATTTGAATTTCAAAGCGATTTCTAATGTCGTACTAGAATGCATTTTTCCCTCGTAACCTTATGCTAATAATATGTCGCTTCTTTAATATATTCAAGCTATTGTTTCTTAGAAGTCTTATTGCTAATTATTCTTTGTTTTCTTAAAAATCCTTTCTTTTGACAGAAATACCTTCTTTTCCAAACGTATTCTATATCAAAGATTCATTTCTTTGCTATTGAACGGCTTCTTACAGTGGCTTTAACCGAACTTGATATACAATAAAGCCTCAAATACTCCGTTTCCTATCGTATGGTATCCCAAGAAATTCTAAGCCAAGACGTGTAATCTCAATCAGCGATATCTGATTCCTTAATTCGAAACCTTAAGAATAGTATAACAAACATTCACAATTAAAACGAAAATATATTAATAACGGCTGAAATTTCTTAAAAAAGTAATGAAAAATAAAAAACTTGCCTTTATCAAACATGTCTTGAAGCCTTTATGAAAAAAACGAAAAAAATAACTGAAAATAAAACCTATGAAGAAAAACACTACAAACCCTATAAAATAAAAACCAAAGAAAAGAATATTTTCTTTCGTTTTTCTTTTTTCAGTCACTCATGATACAATAATGGGAATATTTGGCTGCAGTTGCCTCTCAGCTTTTTTAACTGTCTGAGTAACAAGAAAACAGGTAACTAAAACTTTTTAACTCGTTCAAAATGTCCTCGTGTGTCTCGTTGAATTTACTACAAATACCATTTTTAGCCCTACAAACCTTACTCTCAGATAAAATTTGAAATTTCTTTACAACCAAATATACTTAATTCATGTCTAACGGTGTATGCGAGTAGCTGAGCCCCCGTACAACTGAACTCCGGTAACCGAACCGCCGGCCAACTGAATCCCGTATGACTGAACCCCCGTGAAACTGAACCCCCATGTAACTGAACCCCGATGTAGTGAACCTACGTGTAACTACCGTGAAACTGACCCCATGTGCAACTGAACCTCTTGGCAACTGAATCCATCGTCTAAATGAACCCTCTTGCAACTGAATCCCTGGACTTTGTGTTTCAGTACTCTATAAATACGAGGCAATATCACGGCGTAAAACAATGGGGTAAAACAAGAGTTTGAATTTTTACATGTTCAACGTTGTTGGAATTGTTTGCTGTTTTAAATAAAATGGCTGTCTCAAAATTTTGATTAAGTGTATTTGGAGGGGAAACTGCGTGGGTGTGGAAGCCCTCCGGTCACTTTTGACTCTTAAAATAGGCACTGGAACTTTTGACTTCTAATCAAATGAGCCCCCTCCAAAGTTGATAGAAAAACTTTTCGATTTAGGGGAGACCGGCTCATGTTAGCCACAGCCCAGGTTCGTCATTTGCATTTAACTAGGGAGCCATCAATGAAAAAATTCCCATAATTTACCGTTTAAATTGCCATCTAGTAGTGAAAGTTTGGATGTATCCAACTTTGAGTTGAGCCCCGTTTTCCAGATTTTTTATGGTAAGTTGATTTTATTGCTAGGAAAGTAAATTTTTGTGTTAAAGAAAAATGAAAAATAGGTCTCTAAGGTAAAGGTAAGAAAAAACTTTTTATGTCGATAGAAACATCTGAGACTTAATAAAATATTAATGATAGACATTTACCACCATCTACGATAATAACTGGAAAGTGCTGATTTTTCTCCAAAGAGGGAAAAAGCCCACGTTCGCCACAAAAAACCAGCCCTGATTCACCACTTTAGAACTGGTGAATTTGGGCCTGGCGAACCTGTAAAGCTAAATTTTTGCAACATACTTCATTGATTTTTGCTTCATATTTCGTCAGATACACTCGATAAAGAAACGACAATCCCATATACTTTAGCCTGGAAAATTCGGTATGGTTGGATCGAACCTTGCTTGGCCCAGAAAAATAGCTTGGTGAGGAAACAAAAAATAAACTTAAATTAAAAATAAAACAGCTGGTCAGAGCTGCTGTAATCAAAGCTATTGTACAGAACAAGAAAACGGCTGCAAAAAACATGGAACACCACGGAAAACTCTGAGGGGATACGTCACCAAGGCTGATAAACAGGATGTGGATATTGAGCTTCTAGCTCTCTCATTTTTCTCACCACTTTATTCTACAAGGCAGATCTTTACAGAAGAACAAGAAAATGCTCTTCCTAAATACTTGCAAGTCGTGTGACATACGCATTATGGTTTAACACCGCTTGAAGTTTGTCAGCTTGCTTGCAGTTATTCTATTGCAAAAGGACTTACGATCCAAATTCATGGACAAGCAAATCAGTGACAATCAAAATGCTGCAGGTGAAGATAGGTACCGCGGTTTTATGGGAAGACACCCACATATTACTATAAGAGCGCCTGAAGCAACCAGTCTCGGCCATGCAACTGCTTTTAATCGTGTGACAGTTGGGAGATTTTTTGAAAATCTTTGTGATGTGTACTAGCACCACAAATTTACAGCGCAAAATATTTCAAATGTAGACGAAGCTGGACTATCAACAGTCCACAAGCCCGGGAAAATTGTTGCAGCAAAAGGACAGAAACAGGTAGGCCCAATTATCGTCAGCAGAAAGAGGGCAGAATATTACTATGTCTATTTATGCAGAATATTACTATATGTGCAATTATGAACCATTTTATCAATCATGCAAGACCGAGTACGGCTAATCTTGTGCTTCTAATAATTGACAATCACATTAGTCGTTACAGTAATAAATTGCTTGACTTAGCCAATGAAAATCGAGTTTTCATGCTCACCGTTCGCCTCATACAACGCTTAAACTGCAACCACATGATAGGTCAGTTATGTTTTCTTTGAAGGTTTTCTACAACAGGGAATCGCTGACTTTTATGACAGAGCATAACTACGAGAATATCTCAATGTAAAATATCTCTGAGCTTTCTGGAAAAGCGTATCCCAAAGCAGTGACCCCAGAAAACACAATCAGCGATTTTCGCTGCACCGGCATTTTCCCTTCCAATCCCAAGATTTTCAAGCATCACGAGTTCCTCAGTTTATACGTCTCGAATTGACCATCAGCCTTGAACCACGGTGCCATGGAACCTCCATCACCCATTGCTTCTTCTGCTGATGATGATGCGGCTAATCAGCCCACCAACCATGAGATTGATACACAATCTTTCTCAAGATTCCATTTACACGGACAAGCTGAAAAAAACTTCTCTGAACTAGTTTATTTGTTTCCATTTCTGAAAAGTTCTCCGAGAAAATAAATCAGACATGCAGTGAAAAAAGACTACCAAAATTTTGACTGATACCCTAGTGAAGGAAAGAATCCACCAGGAAGAGGAACTGAAAGCTGCAGAAAAGAGGGAAAAGAACAGAAAACCCAGGAGAAGGAGAGTTTAAAGAAAGCTAAATTTCAAGAAGCAAGCAAGCTATTCTTTTTCGAGAGTGAAATTGAGTCTGATAAAGTTGAGAGGGAGCTTGACGATGAGAGTGAGGACAGTCTTGAGCTAGGAGAAGATAAAGAAGACGTGAGAAACAAGCCAATAAAAGTCGGTGAATTTGTTTTAGTTAGACTTGCAGGTAAAAAGAGCGCTAAGCGCTTCCCCCAGGCTGTTGGTGGTTTTTGTTAACCCCGGAGCATGGCCATTTGATCTTTGGACTATTTTGAACAAAACGGCTATTTCAAAATTTTGATCGGATGCATTTGAGGAAAAAATGGTGGTTAGGAGGGACAGGCTGGTTACCCTATGATTACCTTTGATTCTTGAAAAGTGAACTAGAACTTTCGATTTCCAATCTAATGAACCTCCTCTAAAGTTTATACGACTATGTTTTTTATAAAGTTTAAATATTTCATTAAAATATGAACTAAGGAAGTGTGAGGTGGAGGCCATAAATAAAATTGCGAGGATCTGGAGGATGCAGCTAGACGGGACAATAGTAAAATATTGTACTGGCATGTCAATAAATTAAGAGGGAGAAGTCAATCCGGACTTGTCCCAGTTAAAGATAGGAACGGGGCCACGATTAGTGACAAGGAAAGAGTTAAAAAGAGATGGGC
The DNA here is from genome assembly GCA_029168905.1 of Artemia sp. Kazakhstan ARC1039. Classification (NCBI taxonomy): domain Eukaryota; kingdom Metazoa; phylum Arthropoda; class Branchiopoda; order Anostraca; family Artemiidae; genus Artemia; species Artemia sp. Kazakhstan ARC1039. Next base: position 13,886 of record JAQQPU010005096.1, on the reverse strand, counting down.
AGAACACTTTGAGAATTGGCTAAACCAAGATAGAGTTGCAGGAAAAGATATAGAGGAAAATGAAAAAATTGATACCTTGGATGTGAAGGAAGATTTGTTTTGTGAGGAAGAATTAGCGACAGTACTAAAACGATTAAAAAATAATAAGGTTCCAGGTGCTGATAGTGTGGTAAATGAGTTTCTTAAATATGATGGCTCTGAGGCTAGAAATAAGCTACTGAAGATTATGAATATGATTTTTGAAATAGGGGAAGTACCTAAGGCAAGAGCGGATCCAGGATTTTTGCTCGGGGGGGGGGTTACTAATTTTCGACTGGGTTTTCGACTAATTTTACTAATTTTTACTAAGGTTTTACTAATTTTTTGACTTGGTCAAATTTTTTTTTTTGGTGGGGGGGTTCAAACTGGGTAACCTCCCCCCCCTCCTGGATACGGCCTTGACCTAAGGTTTCAGGAGAATCTTAATTAGGCCACTTTATAAGAAAGGTAATAAGAGTGTGTGTGGTAATTATCGAGGCATTAGTCTGGTCTCTGTAGGTAGCAAATTACCTAGTAATACGAAACTTTTTAGACTGAGAGAGGCTGTAGACAAAGTTTTAAGAGAAGAACAGCGCGGTTTTAGAAAAGGAAGAGGGTGTGTCGACCAAATTTTCACTCTTAGGTAAATAATTGAGTAGTGCCTGAGTTTTCAAACACCTTTGGTCCTCAGTTTTATTGATTACAAGCAAGCTTTCGATTCTGTTGATAGAAGAGCTTTAGCAATGATCTTATCCTTTTATGGTATACCAGACAAATAAATTAAAGTGATACGAGAATAACCCTGAATAACCCTGTGTACGAGAATAACCCTGCTGCGGTTAAAGTAAGAAATGAGGTTCGCAGCTGGATTTGTATTAAATTAAGAGTTATGCATGGTTGTGTTCTATCCCCCTTTATATGGATTATTTTGATGGACTTTGTCTTAAGGAGCACAGGAAAGGCAATGGCAGACCACAGATCAAAAGGGGAGGAAAAACTCTCCTGGACTTAGGTTATGCTGATGCTTTAAGCATCCTAGATGAAAGTGTGAGCGAAATGAATGAACTTTTAGAGGTTTTGCGAGTTCGGGGTACTAGAACAGGTTTGAAAATTAATCTTAAGAAGACTGAATCACTACGGGTAGGAATAAGTGAAGATTAAAAGGTGACGTTGGGTAACGAAAAGATTATCAGGCGGGCAGCTTCACTTCCCTTTGTAGTATTATTAGTAAAGACGGTGGGAGCAGTGAAGATATTAAAAGTAGAATAGCCAAGGTTCAGGGTGTTTTTCCCAGTTAAAAAAAGTATATAAAATATGTTTTTGAGGAGGACTCTCCCCCACAACCTTCAGGGCAAGGGTTTTAAGTTATGACCTGGGGGCATATAAGATTTTTATTAAGTTTTGTCGTAGAAACTTCAAAAAGGGCTCATTCAATTAGAAAATGAAATGGCTTGTGCCCATTTTAATAGTCGAGAGTAATTGGAAGGCAACTAACACCCTTCCACACCCACCATTTCCCCAAACACATCCATTTCACATTTTGAGATAACCATTTTGTTCCACGCAGTTAAAGTTCAGGAAATTATACCTTTGAGCAGGACACTCCCCCCACAGTCTTCAGAGCAAGGGTTATAAGTTATGCCCTGGGGGTATATAAGTTTTTATTGAAATATTTGTCGTAGCAACTTGAAAAGGGGCTCATTCGATTGTAAATTCAAAGGTCTAGTGCCCTTTTTAATAGTCGAAAGTGATTTGAGGGCAAATAACCCCCTTTCTCGCCCACCTTTTCCCCAAACACATCCAATCAAAATTTTTTTATAACCATTTTGTTCAGTGTTGTGAATTTCCAGATAGAAATTATGTTTTTGAGGAGGACACTCCCCCACAGCCCTCAGGGCAAGGGCTCTAAGTTCTGGGGGCATATATGGTTTTTACTGAACGCGTTGTCGTAGAAACTTCAAAAAGGGCTCATTCAATTGGAAATTGAAATGGCTAGTGCCCTTTTTAATAGTAAAAAGTGATTGAAAGGCAACTAACACCCCTTCCACACCCACCATTTCCCCAACACATATCCAATCAAAATTTTTTTTATAGCCATTTTGTTGCACGAACTTTAAAGTTCAGGAAATTATACCTTTGAGCAGGACACTCCCCCCACAGTCTTCAGGGTAAGGGCTATAAGTTATACCCTGGGGGCGTATAAGGTTTGTATTGAAATGTTTGTCGTAGAAACTTGAAAAAGGGCTCATTCGATTGGAAATTCAAAGGGCTAGTGCCCTTTTTAGTAGTCGAAAGTGATTTGGGGCCAACTAACCCCCTTCTCACGCCTACCTTTTCCCCAAACACATCAAATCAAAATTTTTAGATAGCTATTTTATTCAACGCCGTTGAAAGTTTTCGAAATTAGGTCTTTAAGGATGACAACCCATCCCCCCCCCCGAAACCCTCAGGGCAAGGGTTTTAAGTTATGCCCTGGGAGCATGTAAGGTTTTTATTGAAAGCGATGTTGTAAAAACATCCAAAAGGGGTCATTCAATTGAAAATTGAAAGAGCTAGTGCCCTTTTAATAGTCGAAAGTGATTGAAGGGCAAATAACCCCCCTCTCACGCCCACCATTTCCTCAAACACATCCAATCAAAATTTTGAGATATCCATTTCGTTCAACGTATTTGAAAGTTCTGGAAATTAGGTCTAAGGATGCTAACCCCATCAGAGCTTTCAGTGCAAGGGTTGTAAGTTATGCCCTGGGGGCATATAAGGTTTATATTGAAAGTTGTTGTAGAAATTTTAAAAGGGGCTCATTGGATTGGAAATTGAAATTGCCCTTTTTAATAGTCGAAAGTGAGTGGAGAGTAATTAACCCCCCTCTCACGCCCTCCATTTTCCCAAACACATTCAATCATCAAAGTTTGGAGATAGCCATTTTGTTCAACGTAGTTGAAAGTTCTGGAAAATATGTATTTAAGGATGACAAACCCCCCAGAGTCCCCAGGGCAAAGGTTATAAGTTATGCCCTGAGGGTATATAAGGTTTTTACTGACAGAGTTGTCATAAAAACTTCAAAAGGGGCTCATTCAATTGGAAATTGAGAGGGTTATTGCCCTTTTTAATAGTTGAAAGTGATTGGACGGTAACTAACCCCTCTCTCACGCCCACCCTTCCCACAAACACATCCATTCAAAATTTTCAGATAGCCATTGTGTTCAACGTAGTAGAAAGTTCTGGAAATTAGGTCTGTGAGGATGACAAGGCGAGGCGAGGGTTGTAAGTTATCCCCTTGGGGCATATAAGGTTTTTATTGAAAGCATTGTCGTAAAAACTTCAAAAGGGTTCATTTGATTGGAAATTGAAAGTGCTATTGCCTTTTTTAATTGTTGAAAGTGA
>JAQQPU010005095.1:26253-48911 GCA_029168905.1 Artemia sp. Kazakhstan ARC1039 | reverse complement strand
TCCAACTCTTGCATTTCAACGAAAGAAATCCAAAATGAACTTTGAAAAATCAAGAGAATGTAAGTGTGACAAGGTAAACCACGACAAAACACTACTGAAATATTCCAACTCTTGCATTTCAATTAAAAAAATCCAAAATGAACTTTGAAAAACCAAGAATATGTAACAGTGACAAGGTAAACCACGACAAAACACTACTGAAATATTCCAACTCTTGCATTTGAACGAAAGAAATCAAAAATGAACTTTGAAAAATCAAGAGAATGTAACTGTGAGAAGGTAAACCATGACAAAACACTACTGAAATATTCCAACTCTTGTATTTCAACGAAAGAAATCCAAAATGAACTTTGAAAAATCAAGAGAATGTGACTGTGACAAGGTAAAGCACAACAAAACACTACTGAAATATTCCAACTCTTGCATTTCTACCAAAGAAATCAAAAAGGAACTTTGAAAAATCAAGAGAATGTAACTGTTACAAGGTAAACCACGACAAAACACTACTGAAATATTCCAACTCTTGCATTTCAACGAAAGAAATCCAAAATGAACTTTGAAAAATCAAGAGAATGTAAATGTGACAAGGTAAAGCACAACAAAACACTACTGAAATATTCCAACATTTACATTTCAACGAAACAAATCCAAAATGAACTTTGAAAAATCAAGAGAATGTAAGTGTGACAAGGTAAACCATGACAAAACACTACTGAAATATTCCAACTCTTGCATTTCTACGAAAGAAATTCCAAAATGAATTTTGAAAAATCAAGAGAATGTAACTGTGACAAGGTAAAGCACGACAAAACACTACTGAAATATTCCAACTCTTGCATTTCTACGAAAAAAATCCAAAATGAACTTAGAAAAATCAAGAGAATATAACTGTGACTAGGTAAACCACGACAAAACACTACTGAAATATTCCAAATCTTGCATTTCAACGAAAGAAATCCAAAATTAACTTTGAAAAATCAAGAGAATGTAACTGTGACAAGGTAAACCACAACAAAACACTAATGGTGGGAGGGGTAGCCAAAAAGTTTGGGGGATGGGGCCCTTTTGTGACAAAACACTACTGAAATATTCCAACTCTTGCATTTCAATTAAAAATATCCAAAATGAACTTTGAAAAACCAAGAAAAAGTAACAGTGACAAGGTAAACCACGACAAAACACTACTGAAATATTCCAACTCTTGCATTTGAACGAAAGAAATCAAAAATGAACTTTGAAAAATCAAGAGAATGTAACTGTGAGAAGGTAAACCATGACAAAACACTGCTGAAATATTCCAACTCTTGCATTTCAACGAAAGAAATCCAAAATGAACTTTGAAAAATCAAGAGAATGTGACTGTGACAAGGTAAGGCACATTAAAACACTACTGAAATATTCCAACTCTTGCATTTCTACCAAAGAATTCCAAAATGAACTTTGAAAAATCAAGAGAATGTAACTATGACAGGGTAAACCACGACAAAACACTACTGAAATATTCCAACTCTTGCATTTCAACAAAAGAAATTCAAAATGAACTTTGAAACATCAAGAGAATGTAACTGTGACACGGTAAACCACGACAAAACACTAGTGAAATATTCCAACTCTTGCATTTCAACGAAAGAAATTCAAATGAACTTTGAAAAATCAAGAGAATGTAACTTTGACAAGGTAAACGACGACAAAACACTACTGAAATATTCGAACTCTTGCATTTCAACGAAAGAAATCCAAAATGAACTTTGAAAAATAAAGAGAATGTAACTGTGACAAGGTAAACCACGACAAAACACTACTGAAATATTCCAACTCTTGCATTTCAACGAAAGAAATTCAAATGAACTTTGAAAAATCAAGAGAATGTAACTGTGACACGATAAACCACGACAAAACACTACTGAAATATTCCAAATCTTGCATTTCAACGAAAGAAATCCAAAATTAACTTTGAAAAATCAAGAGAATGTAACTGTGACAAGGTAAACCACAACAAAACACTAATGGTGGGAGGGGGAGCCAAAAAGTTTGGGGGATGGGGCCCTTTTGTGTCTCAAAATGCGCAAACAAAAAAGTATTAAAAAATGGGGGCAAAAAAGTTGAGGGGCTCTTTGGGGCTTTGGGGGCCCCGGGGAGGCCTTCGGGGGCCCGGGGGGCATTTGAGGGTCCGGGGGCATTTGGGGGCCCGGTGGGCCTTTGGGGGCCCGGGGGAAAGGGCCCTTTGGGGTTGGGGTAGGGGACATCACAACACTGCTCAAATGGAACTTGTATATTATAATGACCACAGAGTTTCACCCCACATCATCTTCTAAAATGTCTCAAACTATTTCGCTCAAATAATCTTCTAAAATGTTTCAAACGGTTTCGCCCAAATAATCCCCCAAAAGTAATTTCTGCGTGTTCCTTTTGTTTTGGCATCCCTGCGCTGTCACATTTGAAATTCCTAGGAAACCCTTTCCCACGTTAATCTCTTCATCTCTAAGATGTTCCTAGCTACACTATTATGGTTTCGATAGAATATCAATTTATCACTCAGACCTAAAGATCGGAGAAGTCATATTTAAAAATAAAATATTAATTTATCTCTGTCACTAAAGATCAGAGAAGCCATATTTAATAATAGAATTTCTATCTCTTTAGAATCCCGTATAATTCCTAGGAAACAAGTGATGTCATTTCTAATTCCCCTTTCGTAGATCAATAATTCCCCTCGATTATGCAAATCAATTTCTCGAAAATTCTGTCCCCTTCTTTTATGTAATCAATTTCTCGGAAATCCTCTCCCCTTCATTTATGCAAATCAAGTTTTTGGAAATCCACTTCCCCCTCGAGTCCTAGATCAATACATCTCTCCCCCGTTAATGCGCATGTGCAAACTTCGCCCCGGAGACATTACACCTAGACGAACAACAACAAATCAATTGACCTTCAAAGAGGTGTCATTGACCCGTTAGAATCAATAAACCATGAAAATACATCAAAGTGAGAAAAATCCTGTTTTTTCATTCTCAGTGACAAAAACCATAAAAACATGCATAAATAATGTAGGGTCACGAGTTATAGATAGCTCCCTACTTTCACCAACAACACCTTCTATAAAATCCTTATATGGCCCCAGGGCATAACTTAAAACCCTTGCCCTGAGGGTTGTGGGGGAATATCTTCCTCAAAAGCATTGGGGGAAGGATGGGCGTGGGGAGGGAGGCTAGTTGCCCTCCATGCACTTTCGACTATTAAAAAAAGGTACTAGCCCTTAGAATTTCCAATCGAATGAGCCTTTTTTGAAATTTCTACGACAACACCTTCTATAAGAACCTTATATGCCCACAGGGCATAACATAAAACCCTTGCCCTGAGGGTTGCAGTGGAGTTTCCTCCTCAAAAATATATTTTATAACCGGAAATCGACTACGCTGAACAAAATGGCTATCTCAAAATTTTGATTTGATGTGTTTGGGGGAAGGATGGGCGTGAGGGGGGGGGCTAGTTGCCCTCCAATCATTTTCGACTATAAAAAGGACACTAGAACTCTCGATTTCCGATCGAATGAGCCCCCATTGAAGTTTCTACGACGACCCCTTCCATATGACGTGCCTCTCTGAAGAAAATAAATAAATAAATAATAATAATAAAACATTGGAGCCGTATGGCCTTTACTATAGGCAACGCTATATCGTTGCCTCTGATTCCTGTTCAAATGAGCCGTCTCTTGATCTTCTAGGGCCGTCAGCTCGATGCGACTACTCCTAAAAAAAAAAAAAAGTAAACATGCATCCGTAATCTTACCTCTAGGAAAAAAACAGAAAAATTTTACATTTTTGTTGGAGCTTGAAACCTCTAAACCTCTCTCTTTGAAACTTCTCTTTGTAGATTAAAAAACTGCCCTTGAACTTTTAATTTCAGTTCAAATGAGCCGTCTCTTGATCTTCTAGGGCCATTAGTTTTACCCCTGGGGAGAAAACAAAAGCAAACAAACAAATAAACATACATCCGTAATCTCATTTCTAGGGATAAAAAGCGAAATTTTACAATTTTTTTTAGCTTGAAGCCTCAACAGTAAGATTTTCTGATGAGCTGAATCTGTTGGTTGGATTTTTGTTAAAAATTACTTGCAATTTCGGGGTGTTCCCCTTTGGGGAAAATATGGCAAATTTTCTCAGGCGCGTAGCTATTAATGGGTAGCATTTAACTTGATGAATTTGATATGTTTGGAATCCGCCTGAAAAGCTCATTCCTTTGATATTTTAACTATTATTAAAATTCCTTTTTTTTTTAAGTCTCGATCATTATTTGCTTGAGTCTCTTCTTACTTAATTCTGTTACCACAAATTGCGTTATCCCCCTAAAAGACTTCTTGGAAGTTACAACTTGATACCCTTAGCTGTGCATGAGATAATACAGAAAGATTGTTTAAATATACTGACGCACACAGAGCCTTTCCATTTAGTTAAAGATCCCCTCAGAGTACCATGAAAAATTCAACATGTTATTCTTAACCACACCTGAACTATTGAAGATATGCCCTTTAAACAATTTGGATAAAAATAGTAAGTTCCGATTTGATTCAACATCCCCCTGAACGATCTATAAAAGCTTATGCTTAACACCCTCTGCCTTTGCTGAGACATAGTAGAAACATCTTTTGACAACCTGGAAAAAATCTGTGTCTCTGGATTAGACCCCGAAGCCGCGCCGAAAATCGGCGGAGCGCCGCCGAAAAAATAACGGCGGCGCGCCGCCCAACTCGCATCAGCGCGCTGACGCCACCGCTGATTGCACGAAGTGCCTTTTGGTTGCGTCAACATACTCCTCCACGTGCTATTAAGGTTTCAGCTTAAGACTCTAGGTCGTTCCTGAAGTATTGCTGAAATGCCTTTTTACAACTTGAATGCGCACAGTGCGTTTTACATTAGTTCAACATCCTTCTAAACATTCCCTGACAGTTTTACCTTAATATTCTTAGATTTCAAAATCCACCTCAGCCTTCCCTGGAAGTTTCACCCTTATAACCTTATCTTTAGTAGTCGTAGTAGCGGTAGTTATAGTAGTATCATCCACATAGGACCTTTTGATTAATACATTCCCCTTTCCCCGTCAATATCCCCTTAAAGTTTCAATTTAATACTCTGAATCGTTATTGACATATTGTTGATGCGCTCTTTTGAAAACCTGCACGCACTTAATGGGTTTTGATGCAGGTCAACATCCCCACAAAACAGCAATATACATTTTAAACGTTTTCTCTTTTACAATGCTAGAATAAAATGTGAAATAGCTGAGACTTTCACGAATTAGTAGCATATTAATTTTACTTTTTTTTGGTTAAATGGCTTTCTCGAAAGTTGTTTAATTTTATTTACGAACGATCTTATTAGTAATAAATATACGTAACTTACGAATTAACTTACGTAACGAACTTCTATATTTATATATTGTTAATATGTATATTAGGGGGTTCGCCCCCAAGGCAATACCTCACTCTTTACGCTAAAGTTTGAATTTTATTCCAATTCTTTAAAAATGACCCTTAATCACAAAGGCCATTAATTAAAATAAATAGCTCTTATGAAAGTACTAAAAAATTTAGCGTAAAGAGCAAGGTATTGACTAGGAGGCGAAACCAATCATTTACGTAATAAGTTTCATAAGTTTAGCTAAGTTTAATAAGTTTATTAATCCACATTCACAAACATATAAATAAATTAAACAACTCTTTCACGCTGGGGAAAACCTATGAAGGTTTGCAACCGCGCGAAAGTCCACGTAACTACTTACCTATTAACTCAATTGTATAGATAAACCTCAGCTATTTAATTAAAACTATTATAAATAAACCAAAAATAGATAAACTATAACCTATATATATGAAAAAATATATAGATAAATAAATAAATAACTGAATTAAAAATAATAATAGATAAATATAATATAAAAGAAAAAAAATAACAAATCCAATCTCCACCACTCATAATACTCAACTCCCTCTCCCCTCCCCCTACCTTTCCAACCTTACCATAGCCCCTACCCACCCTTACTTTCCCAGCCCACCCTTACCTCTCCAGCTCCTCTTCCTCCCCTACCCAACCTAGCAGCCATAAAATAATTTAACAAATTCCCCCCAAAAAATAATCTTATAAATTCTTTGTAAATTGAGGTACATGTTCGGCCGCTCCAATGCTTAATTGTAGCTCATTCCATACTGATGGACCCAGGTGTTTCTTTGGAAATGAAGACCTGGTACCACGACGCAAATCAAATGCAGGTCACTATTAATTGGTAAAAATTCTTAAAAACTCGACTTGACTTGACTTATGTCCCATCCGTCCTTGAAGGTCGTTTTGGGACCAGTTCATTGATATACCTCCTGTAGGTTCTTATGTTGTCGGCCAGGCGGAGGAGTTGTGGCAGGTTGTAGGGTGAGAAGTTTCCTTTCCATCTCTTCGGAGGGCGACCTCTGGGGCGAGAACGTGTACTCGTGCATCGAAGGTTATCTTCGGGAGACGAGTGCTAGCCATGCGTTGGGTATGTCCAAGCCATTTGAGTTGTTGTAGTTATATTTTGTCCAGTATTGCAAATTTGACTTTCAGATTATGAGACGCTTGGAGTTGGAGATTCGGTCGTGGTAGGTGATACCAGCGATGCGTCGTAGGGATTTGGTTTCAAAGGCAGCTAGGCGACATTGATCGTCTGTTTTAAGCGTCCAGGATTCACAAGCATAGATGGCAATCGAAATAGTGAGGGAGTAGAAGAGTCTCGTTTTGAGAATTGTTGTTAAGTTCTTATTCCTCCAGATGGGCATCAGAGCTTTAAAACTGGAGTTCGCAAGTGTCAGGCGTCTCTTGATGTCTTTTAGTTGGTTGTTATCAGAAGTAATTAGGCTCCCAAGGTAGGTGAATTCTTCCACCCACTCATTGGTATCTCCACCAAGCTGAAGGCTGAGATTTACCTGTGAATCGAGCTTGCGTGAGCAGCGCATGGCTTTCGTTTTTGAGGTGTTGATGGCCATCCCAAAGAGGTTGGTAGACGAGTGAACGCTGTTAGCCTGGGATTGTAGATCTTGAAGGGATTCGGCTATTAGGTCTATGTCATCAGCATATGCTAGTTTGTCTATCACCACTCCTTTACAAGGGTGCCGGGTGGGTTGTCTGTAAGTGAAAGGGCTGCATATAGGAAGAGATTGAACAGCTCCGGTGAAATTAGGCAACCTTGAAGCACTCCGGTAGAGGTTTTGAAGCTCTCGGTAAGTCCTTCTCCAGTCATGACGCGGCTTATGAACTTCTTATACATGTCTTTGATCAGCGAGATCAGGTTGGACGGGATGCCAAAGTGAAGAAGGATGTGCCATAGACCTTCTCTCCATATCAGATCGAAATCTTGTTTAAAGTCTATGAAAAGGTGGTAGATGCTGCGGCCAAGTTCTCTATACTTTTCCATGATCTGCCGAATAGTGAATATCTGATCAATTGTTGATCTTTTAGGTCGGAAGCCGGCTTGGTATTCCGGAATGGCCATTTAGGAAATGGCTCGTATACGCCCGAGCATGACTCTTGTGAGGATTTTTGCTGCGTTGCTGGTAAGACTTATTGGGCGGTAGTTGTCGCAGACAGCTTTAGAGCCTTTCTTATGCAGAGGGATTATCGTGGCTTCGCACCAGGGTGAGGGTAAGTGACATTTTTCCCAAGCAGCTGCGGCAATTTTGTGGTGAAGGTCAAGAAGTGCTTTGCAGTTTACTTTTAGTAGTTCGGGCTGGATTCCATCGGGGCCGGCAGCTTTGTTTGTTCTCAAGTCTCTGATAGCTTCTTCTATTTCAGAGTCAAGAGGGGGAGGACTTGGGTCTGTAGAGGTTATGGGGAAAGTGTCGAGAATTGTTGGGTCTGGGTGGATGGCCAAATTCAGTTTATTTTTAAAATGGTTTTTCCATCGAGAGCGGATTCCGTCTGTGGATTGTATTTGGTTTCCATGTTCGTCGAGAAGGGAACACGCTTTGATGTCCTTCTTATTGGCCAATTCCCGCACTCTTCTATACATGTAGTGGGGGTCTCCTTTCTTGAAGGCCGATTCACATTGATCACACGTTTCTTTAATAAATGCACGATGAGTACGTCTGATGGTTTTCTCAACAGCTCGTTTGAGTTGCTTGTACCGGTCCCTACTTTCTTTATCTTGCTTGTTCGTGAGTTGGCGCTTTTCATCGCAGAGGGAGATGATCTCGTCTGTTATTAAAGATTTCTGATTATTTTTTTGGGTACCCAGTGTGGAATGAGCAACATCATATATGATATTTGTGCTGCTAGTCGCCAGGTTGTCGATATCTTCCTTAGACAGGATAGGTGAAGAGCCCGACGTGAGCTCCGAAATTTTTTCGGATAGAATGGTGATATAGGTCATACGTGTGTTCTCGTCTTTCAGTAGATCTACTCGAAATTTGGGGGTTTTCTTAGACAGCTTTGATGCTGTTTTAAATCTTGTTTTGAACCTAGACATGACAAGCGAGTGGTCGCTGTCAAAGTCGCCACCAGCTAGCGTGACCGTGTTTAGGACGGACGTTTTCCAACGTCTAGACACGAGAATGTAGTCTATTAAGTTTTTAGCTTTTCCATCCGGTGAGGTCCAGGATGTCTTACGGTGAGGTCTGTGCTTGAACAGTGTGTTTGTAATGACTAAATCGCTGTCTCTGCAGAATTCGATAAGGTGTTCTCCTCTTCTCTTCATTTTTTCATGTCCAAATTTCCCCATGACATCTTGGTGTCCTGTATGTTTGTTTCCAACGATGGCGTTGAAGTCACCAATTACAAAGATTATATCCTTTTTAGGGATAAAATCAACTAGACTTTGAAGTTGGAGGTAGAAGTATTCAGACTCTTCGTCGTCTCTTCTGGAATCCGGAGCGTATACTTGGATAATTGTGAGGTTGGTGGGTGATCCTTTCAGGCGGATCATGATGATCCGTTCCGTGAGGGGGGTTACGGAGATTAAAGATTTTCTGGCTTTATTAGACAGTAGGAAACCTACACTTTGTCGATGTTTCCCCTTCATTACGTCCCGAAAGTAGAAGGGTGACATCTCCATGTTTCTCTTCACCAGTGACTGGAAGATGGGTTTGAGTGAGACCAATAACGCCCCAGCTGTACCGTTTTATCTCTCTTAGTAGTAGGTCTATTTTTCCTTGTTTAGTGAGGGTTCTAGTGTTGAGGGAACCTATTGACATAGTTATTTTTGAAGAAACAAAAGCCTCCAGGGTTGGAGTGGTCAACATAGATATATTCGCGCGTTCCCGGTCGTCGAGTCGTCGGCTGCACCGGACGCGATAGCTCTTAACGCATTATCGTCGGTTACCCCGGGTGCGGTAGCACTGGTCCTCATATTTGATCTCTTATTCATATTCATCATTAAAATTAAAGGGGGGGTTTCTTGGCTGGCTTCTGGACAGCGGTAAGCCACTCCTTTCTGTCCCTAGCAGGGGCCGACTGTATCTATTACCGATACTGCGCCCTTTTGGTGTCCTGCAACACCAGCAACTTAACCCATTGCTGGGGGAAGGTTTGTGACTGACGGGACGTATCCATACGCCGATGGGCCCTGCCCAGTGCATATTAGAGGGGTCATCCTCTTCCTCCATCTGAATTTAAGGCCCCTAGACGAGGGTGCCCCAGGTATGTTTCAAGACCCCCAGAGACTGGGTCCCTCCTTGGTCCACGCCTCACTGCCCATGAGGTACCCTACATATCTGCAGGCCGTTCCCCTATCCACCACCTGAGGACGCGCTGAGTGGCCTGGGGGAAGCCCCTACTGAGAAGTGTTACTCAGTAGGTACTCAGACATCAGGGGTTAAACCATTCTTACACTGAAACACAAATACTGCAGCTTGGTAATCTCTTATCTGACCTACATTAAGGAGCTTCAGGGACCTAAAACAAACACATGAGATATATGGATAAACCAAGGAATAATATTTATTTATTTATTTTACTTATTGATTGAAAAACCCGTCAAATAATACAACAAGACGGAACACTTAAGAGAAAAAAGAAAAAAAAGAAGACACAAACTATAACAAACTGAACCAACAAAGAAAACGAATCACTGATTCACTGAATGAGCAGATGGAACCAATTCGTGTAGGTTTCGGCCTATTTTTCTATTATGCTTTGCTATTCGTCTAGCGACGGCGACGTCAGGGTCTGCGACTTTAAAATTTTCAATTAAATGCGAATTCTTATACCACGGAGGTAGACAATCAATCAATCAATTTATTCAATAAATAAACTTAACAAAATACACTTCAATATAAACTCCCCCGTAAGGCTCCATGGCCAGGAAAAAAACAGGGGAGAAACAAAAATGAAACAAATACAAAAAAAAACAAAATCATTTTCAACATCATACGTTCACACCTTTAAGAAACTCAACACAAGAGAAAAAAAAAAGAAAAAAAATAACTAAAAAAACAAAAAAAAATAAACAAGAACAAAAATCAGAAAACACAATGATCCACATGAAAAAAAAAGAAGGGGAAAAAAATACAAAAATCAAAAACTAAACAGGAGACTACCAAGCAATCAATTTATTCCGCGTGGACTACCCTATGATCAATCAATCAATGAAATTATTCAACCAATAAATTTATGACAAAAACACATCAATATAGAACCCCCCGTAAGGTTCTATGGCCAGGAAAAAAAAACAGGGGAAAAACAGAAATAAGATAAATACTAAAAAAAAAAAAAAAAAAAAAAGTATTATCAATATAATGCATTTCAACCTTTCAAAGACTCAACACACACACAAAACAAAAATAAAGAAGAGAAAAAAAACAATAATTAAAAGACCCAAACAAAAAGCGATTTTTATGAGACCCCCTCCCATCCCCAAACAAAAAAAAAAGATATAGGACAATCCAATAGATTAAACCAAATTCCAAAAATATATTTGAAACCAAGTCACGAAAAATATTAGACAAACACAATACCCTTCACAACAAACGTTTCAAACCCAGGCTAGGGTCACCCGCCCCTCCCCCCAAAAAATAATAATAATAATAATAAAAATAATAATAAATTTAAACATGAAAAATCAAGACATTAAATTTTTTTGTAAAGTCTTTTGAAACTACCAAACGAGTAACATTCTTGAGCTGACTCAGGTAGGCTATTCCAAGCGATATGACAAGCAGTTAATGGATTAAAATCAGACCTCACCGATGGAGTAAATAAAATATCAATATTCCTTGAATTGCGAAGATGATGCAAAGACCTATCAGTGACGAAAGAAGGAGTAGTTTGAAGTACTGTGGGAACATCACCATGAATTTGATGAAAAGTGAAAGACGCGCACGAAAGAATGTAGAGAGACTGCAAATCAAGTAATGGGCTAGTTGGATTGGATGTAGAACAATTTTGTTTCCTGCATAAGCCTTCTTGCCTTATCATATAACTTAGAAAGTGGTTTCAAAAAAGAAGAGAAAGTTGACATCCATATTGTAGGGCAATAAGAGACGTAGGACTGAACTAAGCAATGGAACAGAAATTTTAAAACTGATCCAGGAAAAATGTGTTTTAGCTTCCTCAAAATTCCAAGACTCCTTGAGATCTTCATATTAATTAGTCCAATATGATGCTTAAATGAAAGGTTTTCATCGAGAAGAATATGGAGAAATCGGACATATTGTTTCTTAGGTCTACTGAGAGAGCCCCTTGAAAGCTGGATATTAGTTGACTCAGGGCACGCCAGAGAAATACGGGAAAAAATTAAAAAACTTGACTTAGCAACATTTAGGGTAAGGCAATTTGCATCAAACCAAAGAACGACTCTCTCAAAAAGGTCAACTAATTTGGGAAGCATTTCAGACTCAGTTCCTACTACAGTACCAATGGTACTGTCATCAGTAAAAGCAACGAGAGTGTCCACATCCTGCGAAAACGATGGATATTTCTTAGCATTGAAAGATTCAGGATGACATAGGCGACAGCACAATGTAGGTTTTTGATTCTTAACCGCAGCTATAAGTTCGTTAACATAAATCAAAACAGAAACGGTCCAAGAATAGAGCCTTGAGGAACACCAATCTCAACTTCAAACTAAAAGCGGGAAAGGGAGTCTACGGAGATAGTTGTACCTGACAAATATGAATCAAACCAAGCATGAGCCTGTCCTCTTACACCATTGTGTGATAGCTTATACAGCAGAATCTCATGAGTTAAAGAGTCAAAAGCTTTACGGACATCTAAGAATATAGCTGCAGGAATCAAACCAGAGTCAAGCGCGGTGTGGATAAAATTTAAAAGAGTTACACACACATGCTCCGTAGAATGTTTAGCTTGGAAGCCAAACTGAAAATCATGAACAAATCTTTTAGCCTCTAGAAAAGCAAGTATGCGGGAAAGCATGGTCTTTTCAAAAATTTTGCTAAAAACAGACAGCAAAGATATAGGACGATAATTGGCTGGATCACATCTTGGTCCACCTTTATATAAAACAATTACTCTAGATCGCTTAAGAGAACTGCGCAAAATCCCAGTTTCAAACGAAAGATTTATAAGCTTTGTCACTGGAGAAATAATTGAAGGAAGAATGAATTTAACTACCATAGTTGGAATACAGTCAGGGCCAGACAACGAAGAACCCTTCAAGCTATTTACAATCCTGGCTACTTCAACAACAGAAGCAGGATATAACACCATCGATTTGAGACAAGGCGGACCAAGATAAGATTTGTAATCTGGTTGTGACTGTGAAGACCTGACTGAAGAAGCAGTGGTTTTCCCAATATTGGCAAAATATGATGCAAATGCTTCTTGAACAGATGAAATACCACCGATAGCAGGTACTTCACATGGACCAAATATCACAAATTTCGGCATCGGGACATTTTGCTTTGCCGCAGAGACTAGCGACTTGCACATATCAGTAATGTTGTCCTCATCTTTGGCATACGAAACCATCCGGCTTTGAATGTCCAATTCGCTGTGAAGGGTCTTTTTAGCTTGTATGATTGTATCATGTTCGAAATAGTTTACTGCGTTTTTCACAATCTGATCGAATTTCACCCCTTCAGTGAGTGATCTGCTCAAAAAGTTCAGAACAGGGTTGAGTACCAGCTTTTGAGTCATCACTTTCACACAAAAACAGCCGAAGTCCACTGAATCACACAATACTAGGAACTAGGGAAGCGTCGGGACCCGCTCACCAATTCCCCGCAATTTAATGGAACTAAATACCGACAGGTATTTACATACGGCGCTTACGGCAGGAACCCTCCCTTCTTCTGCTTATTGCCTAATATATGTTATCAGTATCGCTGCTATGCAAAAATAGTACAATCCTCTAAGGAAATAAAATCGTTCTGTCTAAATCTCAGTACTTACTAAGTCACTAAATCCCAAGGGAATTTAAATTCAAGCAGCAAAACTGTCAATAGCAAGTAAATAAAATAAGCCGATTATAAATCTCTGTAGGGAGTCGCAAGGGTTGAAACCTTGCTTTATTAAAAGGTTAATATCCAGAAACAAGGTGTTAACACAACGAAGTCTCAATCAAGACTCTAATATATATAATTAAAAGTATTCTTTGAGGTAGAAAGCGCTGCAGACGTCGACGTATTCCTATCCCACGGGCAATTTTTGATGAAATTGCGTCACTGTGACACTTCCATGGCAGAAGGCAATTATGATAATTAACCAAGGTAGCGGAGATCATCAACTTGCTGAACTAGATTACCACATAAAGTTACCTGGCTAGACACATCCAGTGGTGTACCAACTCTACAAAACGTCATTAAACTGTCTTGCGAACATTTACACACAATAGACTTAGTGAAGTGAAAATCTCCAACCTTTCCAATGCGAGATTCGCTTTTCTCACCAGGTCCTTCACAGATGAGGCAAACACAGTTAAAACAGTATCATCAGCAAACGAAATAAGACATACATCTTTTAAGTAAATGTGCATGAGATGAACATAGATGAGGTAAAGCAGCGGATCTAACACTGATCCTTATGGTACTCCATACGACACTGGAAATGCTGCTGAGCCCACATCATTCCACAATACTTTGAGGGATCTCCCTGTGAGATAACTTTCAAACCACTTTAAACACTTTTCGTGGACACCTAACGACTCCATCCCACTTAGCAGAGTTTGAAAAACTGTATCGGATGCTTTGCGAATATCTATAAATATGGACAAAGGTGTTTCACCTCTGTCCATACCACTGTTAATTGATTCCATAAGTTGCTGCAAAGCATTCGTCGTCGAGTGCCCTTTGCGAAGTCCGAATTGGATCTCACTCAGCAAACCATTAGCCTGTAGGAAACTATATAGACGTTTATTAACAACTTTTTCTAATAATTTCGAAAACAATGGAAGGATTGAAATTGGTCTCCAATTCTCAATTTTCTTTTTAGGGCCACCTTTATGAAGTGGTATCACTTTCGCAACTTTTAGATGATCAAGAAAAATGCCCTTTTCAAGTGACAGGTTTATAATGAAAAGCAGAAACGGTAGAATATAATGCATTATTGCCTTAAACGCTCGAAAAGATAAGCCGTCCACTCCCGCAGAATTTGATTTCAGAGATTTTATTATTTTAAGCAGTTCATCACTTGTACACGGATCAAAGGCTACTTCACAACTCTCACCTTTATTACCACATATAATGTATTCTTGAACCTGTTCACATCTGTTTTTTACACTATTTTGCACTTTAATACCAATATTGGAAAAAAAATTACCAAACTTATTTGCAATGCTAGAGTTATCATCAGGGGCGATCCCTTCAAGTTGTACTTCATTACTTCCAAGTTCAGCATTCCCATTGGTCACTTCATTTATCAGTTTCCATGTTTCTTTCATATTTCCTTTACTATTTGAAAACTTTCTATCGTAATATTCGGCCATAGCTTTGCGACGTAATTTGTTCACTAAATCGCGCTGTTTTTTTAACAATTCATACGAAATATCACATTTATCATGTAGATATCTTTGATAAAGCTCAATCCTTAGCTTTCTTTCTTCCAGTATTTCACTTGTTATCCATGGCTCGTTATCAAACTCGTTATCAATGGCTTATAATTTCTGTTTGTTTTCAGCTTTGATGTTGCTCCGTTTTAAGTTTTGATGTTTCCCCTTCATAGCATTTTCCCTTCCCCAATAAAAACTTCTTCCATGGAAAAATCCTCCCACGTAACCCCGATCCACCCCCGCCCATTACCCAAAGAATCCTCCCTGAAAACGTCTGTATACTTCCCAATAACCAATACTATATGTGAACATTGGGCAAAGTTCATAACTTGCAGCCCTTCCCCCGGGGACTTTGGGGGATTAAGTCATTCTCAAAGACATAGTTATTATATTTTTCGACCATGCGGAACAAAATGGCTATCTCAAAAAAAAATTTCGAGTGACTTTGGAAAAAATGAGCGTGGGAGGGGGCCTAGTTGCCCTCCATTTCTTTTGGTCACTTAAAAAGGGCACTAGAACTTTTAGTTTCCGTTCGAATGAGCCCTCCCGCGATATTATAGGACCACTGGGTCTATACGGTCACCCCTGGGGAAAGAAAAACAAATAAACTCGCATCCGTCATCTTTCTTCTGGCAAAAAATACAAAATTCCACATTTTTGCGGATAGGAGCTTGAAACCTCTACAGTAGGGTTCTCTGATACACTGAATCTGATGGTGTGATTTTCATTAAGGTTATATGGCTTTTAGGGGATGTTTCAAGTTTAGGTAGGACTAAACTTGATTAAACTTATATATTTGAATCAGTATAAAAATTCGATTCTTTTGATGTATCTATTGGTATCAAAATTCCGTTTATAGAGTTTCGGTTACTATTGAGCCAAATCGCTCCTTATTTACAGTTCGTTACCACGAATTGTTTGAGAAAGACCTTTGTCCAGGTTAGATGAAAAAACTACTGAAGTCAACACGAGTTTTTGTTCAAGAAGGGTATTAAATATAGGTTTTACTTCGCATATTCTTTAAATTTTCCCTGATAAAAACATCTTTGGCATCTTCGAGAAGTTGTAGATAAAAAATTCTGTTGCCCGTGGAACATTGTTTTATTTGAAATTTACACAAATTTTATAAAACTGAAGGATATTGAAAGAATTTAAGATTTGTAGTTAGTATTTTTTTTTTTTTACAGAATCACGTGTTATTCTAATTGTAATTTTCGGCCCATTGGTGCAAAGAATATCTAACTTTTCATAAGAAAGTATAATTGCATTAATTTTGCTTCTTGATCTACAGCATTTTCTTAGAATTAATCATTAGAATGAAAATTGGGTCATTGGAAAATTGGTCTGAAAACTGAAGGTTAGTTTCTATTCTTAACCGATCGACACGGAAAGCTGACAAGCATCATCCAGCTTAGTAATATACGTGTATGTATTACCGTGAATGTTTGAAATTTGTGATTGTTGGTATTCACCAGTGAATGTCCGAAATACCTTTTTATCTCCTTGGATTTAGTCAGCATTGCTAGTCAACTTTTTTGATTTAATGCAAGGTTTGAAAATGACAGATTAGGTTAGATTAGGTTTGGTTTAGCTTGGTTTTTTTTTTGCTCATTTCTGATATTTATAACCAAATTTAACCTAACTAACATTAACTAACATTATCTAACCTAACCTAGCTTTAACTTTTACCATCATAGCTTGTATCAAACAGTTCGTGGTAACGAACTGTAAGTAAGGAGCGACCCGGCTCAATGGTGACCGAAACTCTAAAAAACGGAATTTTGATACCAATAAATACATAAAAAGAATCATATTTTAATGCTGATTTCAAATATATAAGTTCCATCAAGTTTCGTCGTACCCATTAAAAGTTACACGCCTGAGAATAGTTAGCTGATTTTAGAAAAAAGGGGGAAAGGCCCCCTAAAAATTATAGAACCTTAATGAAAATCACACCATCATATTCAGCGTATAGGAGAACCCTACTGCAGAGGTTTCAAGCACATATCTACAAAAACGTGGAACTTTGCATTTTTTGCCAGAAGAAAGATCACGGATGCGTGTTTATTTGTTTGTTTTTTGTTTGTTTTTTTCCCAGGGGTGATCGTATCGACTCAGCGGTCAAGCTAATCATTTGTAAATCAGGCAAAACAAAAGGAAAAATAGCATAGAAAACAAATAAAAAGGATATTTCTAATGTCCAGGGAAAGGATCTTGGCTCGTAATTTTTTTTTTTTTTTTGTCAAAATTCCATTTTGTTGCAAATTGTATTTCTTCTCGAAGCGGTTGAAGGCCTTTGAAAACATAGTCTTATTTCATTATTCAAATTCTACTTCGCACACGCTAAAAATAGAAGAACAAATGCAGTTCATACTCACTTACCTACTTTATCTTCGCTTTCGGATTCGTCTTCTTGACCAGGGGGTTGAGGGGCAAAATAGAGGTTCTCTCAATTGTGGAGCCTTATAATATTGTCTGTAGGGACTTCTTTGCAGCAAACTGTATCTTTTGTTCTTAGTCGCGATTTCATGAATATAACGGCTTCAATACTTTCATTCTTCAACCTATTCCGATTTTTGTCTTGGCGTCACTCATCCAAGAAAAATTTTTTCTGAGTCAGCATTCGAAAGTGATAAAGAGAGCACCGTCTCAGCAGGGTTGCCACCAGACCAAAAAATTTCGTACCGTCCAAACTCTTAAAACGTAACTTTTTCGTAACTTTTGATAGGAAAGTCTCTTTTCAAGGCTGGGTGCCCTAACTTTGTTATCAAAGGCGGTACTTAGGGGGGGGGACATTTGTTGCCTGTATAATTTTAAAAATATACTTTCCCGTAATCTCATTAAAAATCCCCCCTCATAAACAATAAGTAGAACAATACGAGCATTTTTATATAAGACACTGGAACGCAACTTTAAATGAATATTTCGACCCTATATCCAAGGGCCGTCCTCAGCAAAACAAATGAAGAAAAACCAATATAAAAGAAACTCACATTAAAATTCGAATATATTAAAAGAAATCAACCAATCAAATTCTTACTTTACAATATAAAAGAAAATGAAAGAATATTACAAGTAAGAATGCCATCACAAGATTCGACACAACGATGAAATATATTTATACAGTTATATATGGGACCTCAGAATGTGTGGGCGGTAAAGTGTCAAAAAAGTGACCATGATACTTGGAAAAAGTCTAGCATGAAATCAAAAATTCCGGCTCAACTAACCCACCCCCTTCTCAATGCTTGGATATAGCCTTGGTTATAACCAAAAAATGGCTCATTTTTACAGTTTCAAATATTTTGTTAATATCAGCCGTTCATAATCCCATATAAAGAGACCAAATTTTGTATATAACCAGATATTATGTCCAACCAATCAGAAGGGGAGAGACAACGCCGTACCCAGAGGGGGGGAGGGGGTCCCCCCCCCGAAATGTTTGTTTGACTCGTAAAAACGTAACAAAAATGGATATAAATAAATTTTGTATGCGCTTTTTAAGTTTTTTTGTGTAGCCCCCCCCCCCGAAAAAAATATTTGTGTAAAACCCCTTCCGAAAAAAATCCTGGGTACGGCCTTGGGGGGGGGGGTGGGGTGAGGTTTTTAGTGTTGTTACCCGAAGAATAATACATATAGCCTATAATCACATATTTAAAAAGAAATTATAAAGAAAATAGCTTCTTCCATTATTTACCTGTTTTTATGAAAAATTTTCCTTCCTGGCTTCAGTTTGTTAATTTTCAATATAATTTCAATATCTTACGGTTTTACGGTTTTTTACGGAAATTTTACGGTTTTTACGCCTTCTGATAACAATTTGTCTTTTTACCTTATGGTCAATCTGAGTGAAATGGCGACTCAACATTTTTTGCCGATGTCATAGATTTTGTCAATCCTTGACAAGAAAACTAGAATTTTTATTATCCAATTAAACAAGCCCCTTCCCTATTTTCTAAGATTACTTGTTTTATCCTACACAAAGTTGCCGAAAAAACCTGGGGCATGGGAAATCCATCACTAATTACTTGGTCAACGCTATTGAGATGACTGTGAAAACTAAAATTTGTTTTATTATTGTTTTGTATTGCTGTGTGCCCCAAAACTCGTGGGAAAGGGTGGAGGCACGATAGGAAGAAAATGTGCAGGGTTTAAGACCATGTATTTCCATGGTTTTCTTCTTGTAAGTAAGCAAGGAGCCAAATCTCAAATCCTGAATATAACCATTCACATTTTTCGTTAACATATCTGTACTTGACAACTGAAACATATCGATGGTGTGCAAATTTAGATTTTGGTAGCTTTCATTTCTCAATGTGATATCTTGTCAAATTCTTGCCAAGTGATTTTTTTTTAACTTTGCTTTTTAAAATTTGGTGACAACGTAATATTGCCTGGCAATGATATCATAGGAGCAGCGATGATAAATTTAACGAATCACAAACAAGGAGCTTCTTTGACATTTAGACACAGTAATAAAGAAAATTAACTTTTTGGATGGTTTACGACTAGTTCTTTGGTCCCTGCTGACTTTTGCCCAAGTATTCGCTACATGGGTTTCGATCTACAATTTACGGTTATGACGATAACGGGTGAAATGATGGGTTGTAATCACATTCTTCAGACCTTGGTCAGTGATTCACTTTGACTGATGAACGTTGGGTAATGATACCTTTGAGATTTATTCGACTCCAGAAAAATATCTTGCAAATTAAAACTTATCAGTTCATGACTACCTGGATAACATTGTTCGGGTTCTTCATACCAGGATATAATTATAATCATAAGAATTTATAGATGAGTAAAGGAGAGACATACTTGCTTTTCTTCCTTGACACATTTAAAGTTTTAATTTTTATGCTTTCTTTAAAAGACATAATTAAATACACTATAAAAACATGGAGTTCTCTTAAACGTGGAAAATTTGAGTCTTCTGAGTCTTTTAAGATTGAAAATGCTCAAATCAAAAAATGTCCGGGTGAAACTTGAGTTTGGGAAGTGTGCTTATCCCGTGTGGTTTACCTTTCCTGATAATGAAGAAAAAGAATTTCCATATTCAGGCGATATTATTCTTGCTTTTTCACCACCTACTACCACCTGGGAGGGGGGACTGTACGAACAATGGGAGGTTTAAATTTTAAATGCAACCTCAGCTACTTTATCATGAGGTAAAGTAGCTCTTTTCCATTTGAATAAAGCTTATTTTTGCGAAAAGGGATGTTTGCTTGCAGGTAATTCTACAATAATGCAGACTTACCTATAGAAACCGCCTGAGAATATCTAAAATCAAACTTACCCCTATCTAAAAATCTCTCTATACACAATTGGTAGTTTGCACAGCTTATGGTCATTGATCCAATGGCTGTGGGAATTGTAGCATCCGGAAGTCATACCTGTTGAGCCTTTCGACAATTCTGAACAAAACTGCCATTTAGAAAGCTCTTTTCCATTTGAGTAAAACTTATTCTTTGCTAAAAGGGATGTTTGCTTGCAGGTAATTCTACAATAATGCAGAATTACCTATAGAAACAGCCTGAGAATATCTAAAATTAAACTTACCCCTATCTAAAAATCTCTCTATACACAATTGGTAGTTTGCACAGCTTATGGACATTGATCCAATGGCTGTGGGGATTATAGCATCCGGAAGTCATACCTGTTGAGCCTTTCGACAATTTTGAACAAAATGGCCATTTAGAAACTTTGATTCGGTATCATATGGGCCATAAGGGTCTGGTGGCAAATGAAGATGACGGGACAAATGCATCAATTGGGGGGATGGATAAATTACCCCCCCCCCCCTAGAAATATATCTCCCTTCAGATTTTGAAAAATACTTTTTTGACATTTGCATTTAAAAAAACATTGAAAAAACAACAATATTAACTCAACAGTTTGAAAAATACATTTTTGTTGCTTCCTAAAATAATGACAAAAAACTTTGCCCCCCTTTATTTTCGTGAATTAACACCCCTGCCATGGGAGTGCCTTTAAAAAAGCATAGAGCTTTCACTTCCTAATCGAACGAATCCACCCCCTTCCAGGTCTTCACGATCGTGCCTTCCATGCGAAGTAGTCGGAGAATAAAAAATACATCGTGGGCACTTGGCTCTTTACAAATGATAAGGCTAAAGCCATTGCCTCTGCCTTTTTTTTTCACTGTCTGCGAAAACTTTTCACTGTCACCCAATCTTTGCAAATTTTCATTTGATAATAAATTGAAAGGCAGCGAGGTCCAAGAAATTGTTTACTTAAATAACCCATTTGTTAATAAAAAATAATTGAGCAGTTCGTTTTAACAAACTGTAAGTAAGGACTGGCTCAGGCTAGTACTAACCGTAGCAATAAAAAAAATGAACAACAATGATTACATAAAAATAATTGGCTTTTTATGCGGATTCCAAATATGTAAAGTTCAATTAGTTCAAAGTTGCCCATCAAAAGCTACAAACCTGAGAACAATTGCCTAATTTTCAAAAAAGGGCGAAACACCCCAAAGAATTTAAGTGATTTTGATGAAAATCATGCAATCAAGTTCAGTATATCGAAGAACCTTATTGTAGAGGTTCCAAGCTCCTGTCAAAAAAAAAATATGGAGCTTTGCTTATTTTTTTCCCCAGAAGAAAGATAATGTATTTGTGTTAATGTGTTTTTTTTCACAGTTGATCGTATCGAACCAACGCCCTAGAAAATCAGGAGAGGGCTCGTTTGAAAAAAACTAAAAGTTTGTGGGCCGTTTTTAAGCGACAGAAAAGATTTTTCCACGGTCTGCCATTTGTGGTAAAAAGCAACGATTTTTTCCCAAACAGGACCAAGTTGCTGTCCTTCATAATTGAACATTCTAAGACAGCCTATCGACTTAAAAGTGTAAAAAAAAAATATATATTGAGCTTCCTATTTGCTGAAGAAGTAATGCCGCGCGGTGGCGCATTCGTTCCTGAAATGTCACGTAGTGAATTCAATATAAATGATTAATGTAAACTTTTTTTTTAATGCTTGCTTAATGTCATTCTCGAAGCATTGTTTTACGAATATTAAACTTGGATGCAAGAAAAGGGAGTTGAGCAAGGGATCAGTAGCACTCGTTCACATTTAAGAGAGCCATAGGTCAAACAGCTCGTACTAACAACTTTAAGTAAAGAGTAAATGCAACGAAATTAATCATGTATGAAACACCTAAAGGCACTATCTGTAAAATGTGAAATTTCACTTTTCAAACAGTTCGTGGTAACGAACTGTAAGTAAGGAGCGACCCGGCTCAATGGTAACCGAAACTCTAGAAAACGGGTTTTTGATACCAATAGATATATCAAAAGAATCAGATTTCAATGCTGATTTCAAATATATAACTTTCATCAAGTTTAGTGCTACCCATCAAAAGTTACGCGCCTGACAAAATTTGGCTGATTTTCGAAAAAAGGGGGAAAGACCCCCTAAAAGCTATAGAACCTTAATGAAAATCACACCATCATATTCAGCGTATCAGAGAACCCCTGCTGTAGAGGTTTCAGGCTCCTATCTACAAAAATGTGGAATTTTCCATTTTTTGCCAGAAGAAAGATCACGGATGCGTGTTTATTTGTTTGTTTGTTTTTTGTTTTTTTTCCCAGGGGTGATCGTATCGACCCAGTGGTCCTAGAATATCGTGGGAGGGCTCATTGGAACGGAAATTAAAAGTTCTAGTGCCCTTTTTAAGT
>JAQQPU010005095.1:10304-21253 GCA_029168905.1 Artemia sp. Kazakhstan ARC1039 | reverse complement strand
CGCTAAAGTTTTTTATTGTTTTAAAAAATAGAATTGTGAGAAAGTCAAACTTTTTATTGTTTTAAAAAATAAAGTTGTGAGACAGAGTCAAACTTTAGCGTAAAGAGCGAGGCGTTGAGGAGGGGACAGCCCCTTTCATATACGGAATAATTTCTGTTCGTTTTAAGTTTTAATGTCGCTCCTTACTTTCAGTTTAAAAAACTTGTTTTTTTTATTTAATTCTTATAAAGAATGTACATATATATAAATATGGGTATCATAACAACCTAAACAATCGTGGGTATCATTGGCAGTGTAATAGAGGTACCTGAGTAAAGAGTGAAGGGGGTTCTATGCATTACTATTTATTTATTGTTTCACTACGGCGCTTCGTTTCAAAGGAGTTGTCGTGGAGACTTTGGAAGGCGCTGTTTCTATTAGCAATAGATAAATCCTTAAATTATAATAAAAAACAGAAATTATTAATTCAGGAGTCGTGGGATTTCTCTTTGATCTTCCGCACCGTAATATAATGTTTGACGAAACAAAAATAATTGTTTACTGGTGCATTATACGGATACTTCTTAAAAGTCAAGCTTCGCTAATGCTAATGAAATAAAATAAAATCGGATGAATATATAATAGTTTAGAAACAAATTTGGCCTATATATGTGCACATTAGGGGGGTGGGGGCGGGGTAAACCATACCATATATCAAATACGTAATCTAACCTAGGTGCCTTTCACCCCCCCCCCTTAAACCCCAAAAGCAACAGTTTAAATATCGTAAACGCAATGAAAACTACTCTTTGCACTCCATTTCTCAATAGGGGTCTCTTGAAAATAACCAGTCTGGCGGGTTTTGTCTCTCATTAGTATAGAAAAGTGTACGTTTAACGCGCCAGTACCAATAATTAATAGTTGCGTTGGGCTACTACAAATTTTTTTTAGAAATTAAAAAAATTATGGATAAGGAGATCAGTATAAATGAGGATGAAAAAAAATATGCCAGAACCATAGATTTTTATGATTGTAAACAACATCAGGAAATTTTGAATAGACAAGTTTGAACTTTAATAATAAAGGTCAGATTATAAATAAGAAAAGTCAAAAAGGGCTAGTGCACTTTTTAATAGTAGAAAGTAATTGGAGGGCAACTAACCCCCTCTCACACCCACCATTTTCCCAAACATATCGAATCCAAAATTTTGAGATAGCTATTTTTTCAACGTAGTTGAAAATTCTGGAAAATTAGGTCTTTTGAGGATGACAACCCCCCAGGCCCTCAGGGTAAGGGTTGTAAGTTATACCATGGCGGCGTATAAGGTTCTTATAGAAAGTGTTGTTGTAAAAACTTCAAAGAGGGCTCATTCGATTGGCAATTGAAAGGACTAGTGTCCTTTTGAATAGTCGATAGTGACTGAAGGGCAGCAAACCCCCTCTCATACCCACCATTTCCCCAAATACATCCAATCACAATTTTGGGATAACCAAATGTTTCAACGTAGGTCTGGACATTAGGTCTTTGAGGATAATAACCCCCCCCACACCCCTTAGGGCAAGTGTTGTAAGTTATGCCCTGGGGCCATATAAGGTTTTTATAGAAAGTGTTGTCGTAGAAAAGGGCACATTAGATTGGAAATTGAAAGGGGTAGTGCCATTTTTAATAGTCGAAAGTGATTGGAGGGCAAACCCCCCCCTCTCTCTCTCACGCCCACCATTTCTTTGAACACTTCCGATCAGCATTTTGATATAGCCATTTTGTTGAACGTAGTTTAAGGGTCTGGAAAGTATGTCTTTGAGTATGACAACCCCCCTAGAGCCCTCAGGACTAAGGTTGTAAGTTTTGCCATGGGGGCATATAAGGTTTTTATAGAAAGAGTTGTCGTAAAAATTCAAAAAGGGCTCATTCAAATGGAAACTGAGAGGGTTATTCCCTTTTTAAAAGTCGAAAATAATCGGAGGGAGAATCACCCCCCACGCGCATCATTTCCCCAAACATTTACTATCAACATTCTGGTATAGCCATTTTGTTCAACATAGTTGAAAGTTCTGGAAATCATGGCTTTGAGGATAACAAATCCCCCCAGCCCTGAGGGCAAGGGTTGTAAGTTCTGCCCTTGAGGCATATAAGGTTTTTATGGAAAGCATGGTCACAAAACACTTCCAATCAAAATTTGAGATAACCATTTTGTTCAACATATTTAAAAGGTCTGGAAATAATGTCTTTGAGGATAACAAATCCCCCCCAGCCATCACGGCAAGGGTTGTAAGTTCTGCCCTGGGGGTCTATAAGGTTTTTATAGAAAGCATGGTCATATAAACTTCAAAGGGGGCTCATTGGATTGGTAATCACCCACTGATGATACTGATTTGTGGTAGCTGTATGCTTGGTAGATTATTTGATTCTAGTTTTGTTCATTTTTGGTTTAAATGAGTTCTTTACTTTTTTTGAAAAATTTATTTTGTGGAAAAATTTTTAATTAATTACAGGTAAAAGAGGAAAAATTTTATCCTCGGTCACCAAAAAGGCTTACGACGTTAAGGTGAAACTCTAAGGTAATGCTCAGAGGTAGGCCAAACACAATCAAAACAAACTATTTGCTTACTGGTGGTAAAAAGTGAATATCAGCAATATCTCAGGAACAGCTGAGGGTATTAAGTGGAAATTTTCAAGTTTTTTTTGGGGGGAGGGGTGTTGAAGTGTGACTGGATGGCAACCAGCCCCCCCCCACTTACCCTAGCTCTTTCTATGTGCCCCCTTTCCTCAACAATGATCGACATTACAAAATTGTTATTTTAATCAAACAATGTCAATTGTTCTAATAGACAATAGTCAATAGTTCAAGCATGAGGCAAGGATTGTTAATTATGCAATCTTCCCAATGTTTACGTCCTGGTTATATCATTAGACAAGTGAGAGATTAAATTTCTTTGGAGGACCCAAAAATTCAAATCTTGTCATGCTGGGTACGCCAGAGTAACACTTCCAGAGAAGTTGGTGATCAAAGAGAATGCGAGCATAAAACTAATAGTAGATGACAAGGACAAGCTTCTTGCTTATGTTGCTGGTAACACATTACCGGTTGATAAATCGTTTCATTATCATTCTGGTTTTAGCATTCAAAAGAAGGTAAGAAGAAGACAGGTATGCTGTTGTAACAAAGTTATAAGCAATATTTTATATACATATCGAAACTGTTTTCAAATCCCAAAACGGAATAATGATCATTTTACTGGCTGAAAATTAGGAGAAGAGTATAACTGGCCTATCAAGAGAGAATATGATGAATTATTTTATGGAACTGATTCGAAAAATCTAAAGTTGTTCGATGATGTTACTAATATGTAATATTGCAGCTGACGCTGCTTCATTAAAAACGTTCTTTTACACTATGTTGTTATGATTTTTTTTAGGACATTAAAAAAAGATCACTTTTAAGACTAATGTAGAAATATTAGCTTTTTTCAGGCCAATGGAACATGTTTTTTTCTTTCTTAACGACATTCACATAAATTTTTTCTTATAGAGGGTGTACTAGATCAAATTGGTGTTGCAAACTTCTCGAAATTTCCCTTTAGCTGTAACGAATAGTCTACTTTGGCATGTGTTTTGCTAGCCCGCTCAATGTTTAGTTATTGGGATGGGACATGGTATACTTATAATGAGGATGATTTAATCAGTAAAGGGAATGGGATGGAGATTTAAATCTATTGTTATGATTCGATTGATACGATTTTGACAAGGACGCAGGTTTTTTGCAAAATATAAATTGATTTTATGTAAAGCTATTAGAGATTATCATTCTAAAGTAATGACGTAATATATCCATTTAAATCGTTAGTTATATTTTGTTACGAATGTAAGACCTGATGAGAATTTCTTATGTGACGAATCCATTGAAGCACGCCACTTCTTGGCCGGTGGCACTCTGTGGTCCGTCGCACTTCCTGGCTCACTTCTTACTGCAAAGAGCATCGTTACCCGGGACATTCAAAATTCAAAGACATGTGAATGAGATTTTTAAAATCTAGAGACACATCAACAGGATTTTTCAATTGTTGGAGACACGTGAATAGTATCTTTTCCAAATTCAGGAAGGTCCGAGCTAGATTCTTTATTTTTCACAAGTCATAGACACACAAACGAGTTTTATTTTTCAAACATCAGGAACACAAGAATGGAATTTTTTTAAGTTAAAAAAGCATGGAAAGCAGATTTTTTCTCAAAAGTCAAAATCACATGAATGGAACTCTTTTCAAGAGTCAGTAAGATGTGAAAGGGATTTTTTTCAACATTCCCCTCAACATTCCCTGAAAGTTAAGACTTAATACCCTCAGCTTTTCTTAAGATATGGCAAATACGCCTTTTTGATAAACTGGATGCATATAACATCTTTTGATTTAGTTTAACATGCTCCTCAATAATCTTCAAATTGTTACCTTAATACTATTAACCATTTTGCACATACACCGAGAGTCAAACATTCCCCCATTTCCAAACGATAAATTCTGCATGAAAAATCTGGAAAATTACATAGTCTAAAATCACTACCCTGGGGACTGTGGGGGTCATTGCATCCCCTGAGGCATAGTTACTACACATTTTGACTACTTTAAACATAATCACTTTTTAAAATATTGAAGAAGTTGAGGGAAAGGTACATTTACAAAGCGCAAGGGGAGCTGGTTGCCCTCCAATCACTCGTTAATATCTTCCTCTGCGTACCGTGAAAGTTTCAAATTAATACCCTTAGATGTTCTTTCTGTATTACTGATATGCCCATTTGACAACAAAGCATGAATATAGTTTCTTTCGATTCTATTCGACATCCCTTTCAAAAGCCGTGGAGGGTTATGTCATGTTTAAAGGTACAGTTATTTGACTTTTAGACTATTTTGAACAAGATGTCTATTTCAAAATTTTATCGCATTCTTTTGGGGGAGCGGTGGCTAATAAGGGCATTTAAGGTGGCTGGAGGTCACCAGCCATTGCCTCGACCTATTCCGAAAGATTCAACTTAATACCCTCAGGTTTTCTTGAGATAATGCAGATCGCCCATTTTGATAAACTGCGTGCGCATAGTGCCATTTAATTTATTTCAACATGTTGAACACTGTTACAACAGTATACCTGTCTTCTTCTTACCTTCTTTTGAATGCTAATATCAGAATGATAATGAATATTGAAGAATTTGAGGGAGATGTACATTTACAAATTCTTTTAGGGGAGCGGTGGCTAATAAGGGCATTTGAGGGGACTGGAGGCCACCAGCCATTGCCTCGACGTATCCCGAAAGATTCAACTTAATACCCTCAGATTTTCTTGAGATATCTCAGATCACCCATTGTGATAAGCTACATGTATGTAGGGCCATTTGATTTATTTCAACATGTTGAACACTGTTACAACAGTATACCTGTCTTCTTCTTACCTTCTTTTAAATGCTAATACCAGAATGATAATGAAACTATTTATCACCCGGTAATGTGTTACCAGCAACATAAGCAAGAAGCTTGTCCTTGTCATCAACTATTAGTTTGATGATCGGATTCTCTTTGAGCACTAACTTCTCTGGAAATGTTACTCTGGCATATCCAGCAACATAAGATTTGAATTTTTGGGTACTCCAAAGAAATTTAATCTCTCACTTGTATGAAAACGTACGCATACGTCTAAAATGATGTCACCATTAATGCTGGTTTCGCAGTTGAAATATTTGTCTTTACGAGAATTCCATGCTACGATAACTCTATCATGTACACACATTTTCTTGAAATATTTCATCTTCACTTTTAAAATAAGATGTAAGTGTTTATTCTAACAATGCACTATTAGTAGTGATCGAAAACGTACATAAACTAACTACCGTCCTTGACCGAAAATATTCTTTTACACCTTGTACCTGCTTAAGATGATCGCCTATTGATTTCCCAGGGAGAGGAGGAGATAGCAAAATTGGTCAACTGCCGACATGAGACATGAAAAAAGCTAACAAAAATAATCTAAGTCTCGTAAAAATCCAAGTCCTAAAAGTCCAAGAAATCGCTACAAAAGTTGTTTTTCTAAAATAAAAATCACAACTAACATACTTATACCATTTCAATTTCATATTCTGAAAAACATCATGGCCAAATTTTTTGTTACAAGTACATACAATATCATTTAAACGACAAACAAAAAGTTGAAAAAAATTCTCAGTTAATAAAAGCGTACAAATGTTCAGAATCAAAAATAATTAAGGTTTGCCTCAAGGGCTAACTGTGAAAATGTCCCAAGGCAAAGTTTATGCTCTCTTTAGTTTTTAAATTGCTCTTTACTTTTCACTAAAGGTCCAAATTCAAGATAATCTATGGATCGAATTGAAAAATGATTTCCCTATCATCTCATCTGCCCAAGTTAGTAATTAGTTAACATTATTCTGAAACAAATGTGTAAATTGATGGAATTTACTGTAAAAGGCATAAGTTGACATAAGGAAACAAATTTACTTCCTTACTATTATAAAAAATATCTAAGATTCTACTTTATATTCCTCTAAATTAGGTAATAATACCTAATAGCCCTGGAAAATAATAAAAGAATTCTAAACTAGTATAACTTGTTAATTAAGAGTTCATTGCCCTCTTACAATGCAAGCATAAGCAGGTGTTAGTGTTGCCTATCCTGAAGGTAGGACGGTCAGAGTATAGGGCACGGGGAAGGATCACAAGACGTGAATTTTTCTGGGACATCAGTGTGGTTAGAGGTTTAAGGGAGGACATCAGGATGTAATTTTCCCTAGGACATCATTACAAATGGAGGCATTATTGAGGACACCAGGACGTAATTTTCCTTTGGACATCAGTACAGATAGACCCTTACTACTCACGCTAGTTCTACTACTACAACTACCACTACTACTACTGCTACCACTGCTACTGCTAGTGCCATTACTACCACTAAAACCACTACTAATACTATTGCTACCACTAAACTACTGCTTCTGTAGCGAGTACTACTAAGGCTGAGGATATTGAAATGAACAAAAGGAAAAGACAACCAAAGCTAGACATATAGATTCTACTACAGCTATTGGTATTTCTGATACTGCTGTTACTGCTACTACTATTACAACAATATTAATGCTACTGCTGCTTTTACTACTGTCACTGCTACAATGATGCTAGAAGCACAGTATTGAGGGGAAATTTGAACTAAAGCAAAACACACTATGTGCATACAGATTGTCAAAAGGGCGTATTTCATGAATAGAATTGGGTACTAAGTTGGTACTTTCAGAAAATGCTTAAAGGGGAGGATCAATTAACCAAAAGATAATATATGCATGTTACTACTAAATAATACTACCATCGGTAATTTTAATACTACTAGACGACTCCAACTACTACTTCAAGTGCAACTACTTGTAAGGTTAAGAGTATTAAGATGAAAAGGGCGACAAAAGGTGATCAAGACGGTGCATCAGCAATATTTTTGGAACGGCTTACAGTATCAAGTTGAAACGTCCAGGTTATCATGAGGGAGATGTTCAACTGACCAAAAGGCAACATGTACATGCTACTACTACTATTAATACTGCTGCTACTACTGTTGTTACTGCTATTGCTACTTCTACTGCTATTACTTATCCTACTACTAGCTCTATTACTATGATACTGCTATTAAGGCTAGGTGTGAAATTTGAAAGAAAATTTAGGGGGAATTTGAACTAAATAAAAACACACTATGTGCATTCAGATTGTCAAAAGGGCACTTCTCAAGAATGGATTTGGGGTATTAAGTTGGGACTTTCAGAGAATACTTAAATTGTAAGTTCAATTGTCCAAAAGGCAATATTTACACGCTACTACTAACACTACTGTGCTACTTTTACTACTAGCAGTACTACTAATTTTACTACTACTACTAATGCTACTACTACCACTACTGCTACTACTATTGCTACTCCAGCTACTACTTCTGTTTTAGTTGTAGTAGTAGCAATAATAATTTATTATAGAAAAAAAAACAGAAACAAAATCCATCAGTAGCACTTTCAAAGCGATGCTTGTGAGGATGTGCTACTAACAAAAAGAAAAATAAAACAAAGAAAACAGCAATTACATTCTGTAAGAAGTAGAAGGGAGAAGTCGTGTGCCGAAAAAATACTTACATAAATATTTCATACACAATAAAACTATATAAAACTATGAGTCCAACTACTTGTAAGGCAAAGAGAATATTTAGGGAAGTATCTGAATATACAGGTTACCAAAAAGGCAAATCGGCAAGGTCATAGGAATAGCTAATTGGGTTAAGTTAAAACTTCCAGAACCTGATGAGGGGGATGTTCAACTGACCAAAAGGCAATACGTTAATACTATAATAAAGGCAATAGGCAATACGTTACTAGTACTTGTGCTATTATTTTTAGTACTGGGGCTAGTACTACTAGTACTACCGCTGCGACTACTATTACAACTATGCCTAAGGTTATGAACGTAAAATTTTTAGGGAATTCTTAGGAGGGAAGATAAAGTGAGCCACAACACGCCTTCCGTAAGCATGTTGTCAAAAGAGTATATCAGCCATATCTTATGGACAGGTTTGTGAGTGAAGTTAAAACTTACAGGGCTTGTTGTGAGGGATGTTGAACCAACCAACAGATAATATTTGCATCCTAATGCTACTGCTTCAACTCATACAACTACCACTTTTACTATTACTACTGCTATTAATATTACTGCTACTAAGGCTGAGGCTACTATTACTAAGTCTACTGCTACTACTACTACTGCTACCATAGTAGTACCCCCTCCATGTATTCAAGCAGACAGATAGGAAAATTAACATAGTGAAAATAGCATTGGATTTCAAACGCATCGCTCTAACGTCACACACTTGCACTTGTCTCTAGCTGGCAAGATTCCCACCCCTGGTAATATTCCCATTTTTTTCAAGAGTTCAATGTCCTTGGCAAGAGTTCAATGGTTCGGTTAGGTCAGATGTTTTTTTATGACCCCCCCTTTGTTTTTCTGTGACAGACCTCTGACGTCACGGTACACACACCCTTTTTGTTTTTCTATGACACACCCTTGGTTTTTCTATGACATGTCCTCTGACGTCATATAACACACACCCGTTTCAAGCGCACGTTACACCACACGACATACCCTCGCCTTTAAAGGGTCAGATAAATGAAGGTATTAAACCCTCAAGCCGTAACAGCTACGCAATGCGGTTACTGACTCTATTAAAGGGAACAGGGTTGGCAAGACTCCGTGACACACCCCTCTGGACTTCAATGACGTCATACGACTTATCCCGTTTCAAACGGACAGATATGTACTTTGCGAAAGGAACCCATGGGGGAATCCCCGCTTGTAACGTAATTACAGCTCACACCTTACGTAATTACGGCACAACATTGTCATTTTGTACTTTTTTCGCCCGAAACCCACAAGGCGTTTTTTCATTAACTTGATGGCTGTACATACTTTATGTAAGGTCACGTAATTATTGTGTGACGCTGCCAGGTAATACTTTTTTCGCTCAAAAGCCTCAAGATATTTTCTTTTTCGGCGTTTCATTTTTCGCTCGAAACACCTGTCATATTTTTTCTCTTTCTAGAGTTCTTGACCCCACCAGTACTTGAAAGGTCCTGGCAATTTTAAAGCGCCCCAAGCAAGTCGTCCATGAAACTATTCACAGTATTTTGTATCTGGAACCATATTCCAAAAATAACCCATTGCATGACACCTGAGATTCCCCATTTTTTGCAAACACTAGAATGATGTGTTTACAGCCAAAATTTGGCACGCACTCGGGAAACATCTATTTCCAGGAGGCATTTGCTCTCAAGATATTAATAACGATAAAACGAAAATGTAAGGTTTCTTTATGTGGGATATTGGATTTCACACTATAGCGACAATACGCCCCCCCCCCCTCCCTCTAGAATGCAAAACCGGAGGAATAAGGTTGATATTAGATGCAAATTTAAGACATATTAAGAGCTTTTAAGGGAAATATCTATTTCTTTTAGTACCTGTTAGATTTTCACCTCTTCCATGGGAAAAATTCCTTAATGTCTCCACCCTAACTTTTAAGCTGTAGTTCACCCCACAATGACATTACAGGACTCCCTGTCCCCCGTCTCTACCAAGACATTTTCAGGTATTTCCTATTAAAAATTATGTCTTTAAATCCCGTGATTCAAGTTTTTGCAACCCAAGCCTATCATGATGCCCCACAAAACACTCCAAGCCTATCACACTGCCATTGCATTTCACCCATGGGACACAGCCCCCCCCTTCCACCCCCTGGGCAACCTGATTTTAGTGATACATTTAAACCACATTAAGAGGTATTATTGAAAGACTTTTAACGAAATTCCCCGTTTCAATGAGTATTGTTAGATTTCACTCCCCTCTAACGAAAAAATGCATTTTACACCTCCCACCATATCTTTAAGCTCTAGAGTATACTAGTCAATGACAATGCATACCACCTTGGTACCTGTTAGATTTTCACCTCTTCCATGGGAAAAATTCCTTAATGTCTCCACCCTAACTTTTAAGCTGTAGTTCACCCCACAATGACATTCCGAGACTCCCTGTCCCCCTTCTCGACCAAGACATTTTTCAGGCATTTCCTATTAAAAATTATGTCTTTAAATCCGGTGATTCAAGTTTTTGCAACCCAAGCCTATCATGATGCCCCACAAAACACTCCACACTGTCATTGCATTTCACCCATGCGACACAGCCCCCCCACTCCCTGGGTGACCTGATATTAGTGATACATTTAAACCACATTAATAGGTATTATTGAAAGACTTTTAACAAAATGCACCGTTTCATTGAGTATTGAAAACGAAAAAATGCATTTAACACCTCCCACCATATCTTTAAGCTCTAGAGTATACTAGTCAATGACAATGCATACCACCTTGGTAAATTATGAATGATATTAACCCCCCCCCCCC
>JAQQPU010005095.1:0-10204 GCA_029168905.1 Artemia sp. Kazakhstan ARC1039 | reverse complement strand
GTGATTCAAGTTTTGGCAGCCCGGTCGTATCATAATACCCCAACAAAACACTCCACACTGGCATGCCATCACCCCAATCCAGCACCTTATGGCACCAAACCCCCCCCCCCCCGCCATGGATGAGCTGATATAAATGGTATATATAAACCCTATTAAGAAGTATTATTGAAAGACTTTAACGAAAATACTCCTTTTTCATTAAGATAAATTTATGAATATTGAAAAACATCCTAACAATAGTTTCAACCTCCCGCCTTATCTTTAAGCTCTAGAGTATACTAGTCAATGACAATGCATACCACCTTGGTAAATTACGGATGGTATTAAACACCCCTTGACATCACT
Source organism: Artemia sp. Kazakhstan ARC1039 (assembly GCA_029168905.1). NCBI lineage: Eukaryota > Metazoa > Arthropoda > Branchiopoda > Anostraca > Artemiidae > Artemia > Artemia sp. Kazakhstan ARC1039. The sequence continues at coordinate 9,859 of JAQQPU010005095.1, read as the reverse complement.
ACATCCCCCCAAAAAATCTTTCAGGCATTGCCTACAAAAATGGCTTATAAAATATAAGCAATAACATGCGTAATTTAAGGAAAGACGAAGGGGAGGACACCAGGGGAGGAGGGGAGTCGTCTGTGGGGGGGAGGGGGAGGAACCCTTTTTATTCGATCGCCAGCTCAGCTCTGCCTTTTTATTCATTTATTTTTTCGTTAGAAAAAACGGTAATTTTCAAGTGTTTATTTTTTGATGTTTTCTTATTTATTGTTAGCCCGCAGCCGGCCTCCATCCAGAAGGGTTCCAGCCCCGCTCGCTGGCATCCTCCGAGTGACTGTTCAGTCATCCCAAATGGTTTGTCTCAGCCCTGACCCAGCCCCCCCCCAGGGCTTATTTTTTGGTAAAAATATCAAAACATGCAAATGAGGGGAAATTCTTGTTCCCACCCATCCAGCGCACTACGAGGGATTTTGGTCACTGTCTACTCATTTTGAGGATGGAATCCAGACTTCAGGTAGGCGATACCGGAGGTTAAAAATGGTATTGCTCGAGATACCTTAAAATGTAGTAATGATAGGGAAATTATCATAGAATCTCTACGGCAACCCTTTAACGTCACATCACCCATGTTTCTAGCGCTCAGCTAGCAAGATTCAAACCCCTTGCAACCCGCCCAAGACTCCAGGCAATATTTTTTCATTTTTGGCATGATTCCTAGCGACTTTGGTGCATTGTTTTTCTGGAAGATTCTCAGGATTTCCGTGACCAAGTCTAATATGAATGACACTAGTGTATCTCGCAAGCTAGACTAAAAGGACCCCATGGGACTCCAGCACGGCACACACACGCGTGCTGCGTATTAACGGCGATGTATATCTTAAGGAAAGATACCTAATGCAAGAGCCTGGAAGATTCCCTTGCGAGAGGGTAGATACCCAAACCATAAAAAAACATACTTTTGGTCCAGAGTGGAATGGTGCCGCGACATTGTTTTTGCAATAGCACCAACCCCCCACGTGACTCCAGCTCTCACCCTCTAGGACATTTTTAACCTATTTTGCCCCAAAAATAAACTTCTGGAATCACAATAAACACCATATTTTTGAAAACCGAGAAGCCCCCTCCCCCATTTCTTTACTAGTGTTTGATACTCTAAGCATTTCACCTCACAATGTTACACTATTACTGCCCCTCTGACATACCTCTGTCATCGCCCCAACTCCCCCCAAAAACTTTTCAGTCATTTCTTGTTAAAAATTTTATTTTCAAGTCATTCATTCGGGTTTTCGCAGGCAATTCACACCATAGTACAGCAGTATAACTATTCTAAGACACCCCTCTGCCATCACCACATCTCCCCCAAAACACTTTTCAGACATTTCTTGTTAAAAATTATATTTTCAACTCATTCATTCGGGTTTTCGCAAGCAATTCACGCTACACTACCACACAAAAACTGCTCTCTAGCACTTCTCTGACATAGCCCCCATCTCCCCAACAAAGAAATTTCAGACATTTCTTGTTAAAAATTTCATTTTCAAGTCTTTCATTTGGGTTTTCGCAAGCAATTTATCCCAGAGTACAGCAATATGACAACTCTAAGACACCCCTCTGTCAAACCCCATCTCCCCACAAGACACTTTTCAGAAATTTCTCGTTAAAAATTTATTTTCAAGTCATTCATTCGGGTTTCTGCAGGCAATTCACTATATAGTACAGCACTATAACTACTCTAAGACACCCCTCTTCCATCACCATATCTCCACCAAAATACTTTTCAGACATTTCTTGTTAAAAAATTTATTTTCAACTCATTCATTCGGATTTTCGCCACCAATTCACGCCACACTACCACACAAAAACTACTCTAAGACACCCCTCTGTCAAAGCCCAATCTCCCCAAAAACATTTTTGAGACATTTCTTGCTAAAAAATTCCATTTTCAAGTCATTCATTTGGGTTTTCACAAGCAAGTCAGCCCACAGTACCACACTATAACTGATCTAAGATACCCCTCTGTCATCGTTGCCATCGCCCCTAAAACACTTCACAGAAATTTATATTTAAAAATCTTATTTTCAACTCATTCCTTCGGGATTTCGCAAGCAATTCAGCCCAGAGTACAGCACTATAAATACTCTGAGACACCCTTCTGTCATCACCCCATCTCCCCACAAACACTTTTCAGCCATTTCTTGTTTAAATTTTATTTTCAAGTCATTCATTCGGGTTTTCGCAGGCAATTCACGCCATAGTACAGCACTATAACTACTTTAACCCACCCCTCTGTCATCACCACATCTCCTCCAAAACACTTTTTAGACATTTCTTGTTAAAAATTTTATTTTCAACAATGCCAAGGTTCTGTGGGGGTGTTTTTCGGGCATCTTGAAAGGTTTGGCTTACGAAATGTCAAGGTTGGTAAATATCCATAAGCTTAGCTCAATTAAAACGTGGCACTTTCATTAATAGCTCTCATTAATAGCTCTCAGAAATACCTCAATATGGCCTAAATTTGCAACTAGTATCAACTTTTCCCGTCAGAAAATGACTGCTAGGATGTATTTTTCTTTAATACATGGTTCGTTTTGGTTATACTTTATTCTTTATAAGCTTTTTCACGTTTTATTTTTTGTTTTTCATTTTTTAATTGCCTTTTCTTTGTTTTAACTAATTGAAATTTTATTTTCAAAGGTCTGTGTTTCTGTGATATTTTGTTTGGGACGAGTACTAAGAATTTACAAAATTTAAGCATCTTGTAGTCCCCTTTCACCTTTATTACTAAAAAAAATTAAGAGCAAACGCAATTTCTGGAAATAGATATTCTCCGTCTGCAAGCCAATTATCGCAGGTGCACGAAACACCTCATTCTAGTTAGGGAAAAATTGGAAATCCCCTCGCGTGCAATAGGTTGCAATAGATGTGTGTGTATGTGTGTATTAAGTAATTTCTTAATTACTGGTGCGATATAACTTTAATGAAGTATTTATCCTCTATTTCAGCTAGTTAAGGCTATACTTTTCAAAGCAGTGGACATTTTTATATGAAAAAGACGTTATAACTAAAAAATAATAATTTATTCTCTCTTTCAACTAGCTATGGCTAAGTATGTTAAAGATGAGCCATTTTCTTGTGAAAACACACAAAATTAGAAAAAATATATTAAAGTTCAATTATTAGCTATGCAATAGGACAAAAAAGGAAAAATTTATCCTCCCTTTCAGTTAGTTAAGGCTATCTTTTGAAAAACGGTGGGCATTTTTATCAGAAAAAAAACGCAAAAATATAATACATGTTTCTTAATTACTCGCGCGACATGACTAAAATGAAGAATTTATCCTCTCTTTCAGCTAGTTAAGGCTATGTTTTGCAAAGCGATGTGCATGTTTATGTGAAAAAGACGCAAAAATGTAATAAATGTTTTCTTAATTACTCGTGCGATATAACTAAATTAAAGAATTTATCCCTTTATTCAGCTAGTTAAGGGAATGTTTTGCAAAGTGGTGGGCATTTTTATATAAAAATACACAAAAATATGATAAATGTTTCTTAATTACTCGTGCAATATAACTAAAACAAAGAGTCATTTTTTGTGAAAATATACAAAATTAGAAAAAATCCTTTATTAGCTATGCAATAAGACAAAAACGAAGAATTTACCCCCCCCCCCTCTTCCTTTCAGTCAGTTAAGGCTTTGTTTTTCAAAGCGGTGGGTATTTTTATATGTAAAAGACGCAAACATATAATAAATGTTTCTTAATTAATCGTGCGATGTATCTAAAATAAAGAATTTACTTTGCGAAACGATGGGCATTTTTATAAGAAAAAAAAAACGCAGAAATAGAAAAAAATATTAAAGTTGCTATTTCTCTTAAATCTATCTCTTTTATATGGACCCCCCCATTACATTCCGGAAGAGTGCTACATTGGGGGTTTATGCGAGGAGCAGTCTGTTCATGAAGGACCGGATATATGGTGAGAATGGGCGCTAAATGAGTCCGAGGAGTTTTTTCTTTGCAACAATATCTCATATGCTACGGATGATGTGTTGGTGGTTTTTTAAACTGAATACGGACTTTCGTACACTGAAGATGATTTAGTGTGGCGCTGTCCTGCCGGGAAGTGCATTGAGGATGACTAATGATTATATGAAGACATGCCCCCTCTGAGGAATATTGTGATAGTTGAAGACAGAAATGATGATGTTCAAATGATTGAACCGGATGTTATATACTTAAAGGGATGTTGTATACTTAATATACTTATAGAATACAGGAATGGGAGGCTAATCCTTGCGCTTAAGGTGATGTTCTATTAGAAGAAAATTAACTTTTCAAGTCCTAGCGAGGACAAAGAACTAAAGAAAAAGAAAAAACGCGCTGAAAATTTCGGTGAAAAATAGAATGTCTAAAAAGTATTATGTGACAGTGATGTGTGCACTGTCATTATTTAACTTGTGCGTTGTCACTACGTAAGATGTGCGCTGGCATTGTGTAAGATGTGTGCCGCCATTAAGTTATTTCCAAAATGTCTACATAAGAAGTGCGTCGACAATGCGTAAGATGTGCGCCGTAGTTAAGATACAAGCGGGGATTTCCCACAGGTCCTGACGCAAGATTACATAAGATCGCGTAATCCATATTACATCTAACCCATTTAAAACAGGGGTGTGTCATGTGACGTCATAGTGTCCAGAGGTGTGTATCGTGGGAATCTTGCCATCTGAAACAAGATCGCGTCATAGTACCTGGAAACAGGTGACCGCATTGCACAGGTGCGAGGGATTACTAGCTCAATTTATCTGACTTCAAATGTTAATTCCCTATTATTGGTACTTGCTAAATATGCCGAGCACACTCAAGAAGTTAGATTAATCATATGGAAATACTGAAACAAAATTGCGTCACCTGGAAACATGGCATCACGAAAAGAGGGATGCGCCGTTAAACCTGTTTCTTGCTCCGTTAAACATTCTTCTTGCGCCGTTAAACCCTTAATAGAAGAAAGGAGAAGTGGATATTGGTATTTTTAAAAGCCTTATCCTCATATTACTATTGTTGTATGTTCTTTGTGTCATTTGTTTTAAAATGAATATATCACAATGTCAGTCGGATGCGTTTCATGAAGAGTGGCATCTAGGGGGGGGGGGGGGCTAGACGACCTCCGTGACTTTTAAAACTTCGGATTACCAGTCCAATGAGACCCTTGCACTGAGGGCTGGGGGAATTTGTTATCGTCAAAGAAATAATTTCCAGACCTTTCTGGAATTAACTAAAAAAAACAAGTTTTTTTTAACGGAAAGTAAGGAGCGACATTCAAACTTGAAACGAACAGAAATTATTCCGTATATGAAAGGGGCTGTCCCCTCCTCAATGCCTCACTCTTTACGCTAAAGTTTTTCATTGTTTTAAAAAATAAACCTGTGACACAGAGTCAAACTTTAGCGTAAAGAGCGAAGCGTTGAGGAGGGGACAGCCCCTTTCATATACGGAATAATTTCTGTTCGTTTTAAGTTTTAATGTCACTCCTTACTTTCAGTTAAAAAAGACTTGTTTTTTTAATTAATTTCTGAACGTTTTTGAATTAATGCAGCTTTGATTTTGACTCACCGTACATGAATAATTAGAACGAAATTCGCATATTAATTTTTCTTTTTTTGGCTAATTGGCTTTCTTGAAATTTTGTTCTGACGTAACTTACGAATTAACTTACGTAAGGAATTTCTATATTCGTATGTTTTTATTACGTAAATTAGGGAGTTTTCTCCCTAGTCAATACCTCGCTCTTTACGCTAAAGTTCAAATTTTGTTTGAATCACAAACCCCTGAATCAAAAAGGCCGGTTAATTAGAATAGATAGCTCTTTTGAAAATACTAAAAAAACTTTAGCGTAAAGAGCGAGGTATTAACTAGGGGGCGAACCCTCTCATATACGTAATAATTTCTGTTCGTTTTATGTTTTAATGCTGCTCCTTACTTTCAGTTGAAAAAAACTTGTTTTTTTGTTTAATTTCTGATCGTCTTTTAACTAATGCTGGGAAATCCCCCTTCATGAAAATGTCCCTTCCCCAAGGAAATATTCTCCATGGAAAGATCCTCCCCCGTAGCCCTACTCTGACCCCGACCCCCCACTATAAAAAAATTCCTCCTGAAAACGCCTGTATACTTTCCAATAACCAATACTATATGTAAACAACGGGCAAAGTTTATAACTTGCAGCCCTTCCCCCGGGAACTGTGGGGGATTAAGTCATCCTCAAAGACATATTAACTAGGTTTTCGACTATGCTGAACAACATGGCAATCTCAAAATTTTGATTGGGTGACTTCGGGAAAAAATGAGCGTGGTAGGGGGCCAAGTTGCCCTCCAATTTTTTTGGTCACTTAAAAAGGGCACTAGAACTTTTAACTTCCGTTCGAATGAGCCCTCTCACGATATTCTAGGACTACGGGATCGACACAATAACCCTTGGGAAGAGAACTTTTAATTTCCGTTCGAATGAGCCCTCTCACGATATTCTAGGACTACGGGATCGATACAATCACCCTTGGGAAAATAAAAAAAAAAAAAAAAAAAAAACAGGCATCCGTGATCTTTCTTCTGGCCAAAAATACAAAATTCCACATTTTTGCAGATAGGAGCTTGAAACTCCTATAGTACGTTTCTCTGATGCGCTGAATCTGATGGTGTGGTTTCCATTAAAGTTCTATGACTTTTAGGGGTTGTTTCCCCCTTTTTTCGAAAATAAGGCAATTTTTCTCAGGCACGTAGCTTTTGATGGCAAGATTAAACTTGACTTATATATTTGAAATCAGCGTAAAAATATGATTCTTCTGATGTATCTATTGGTATCAAAATTCCATTTTTTAGAGTTTTGGTTACTATTGAGCCGGGTCGCTCCTTACTTACACTTCGTTACCACGTACTGTTTGAAAGCATTTACGACCACCCTTTCTATAAAAACCTTACATGCCCCTAGGGTATAACTTACAACCCTTGCACTGAGGGCTGTACGGGGGTGGTTGCCCTCAGCGATATATTTTCCTAACCTTTCAACTACCTTGAACAAAATGGCTATCAAACCTTTGACTGGATGGGTTTGAAAAATAATGGGCGTGGGAGGAGGCTGGTTGTCCTCCAATCACTTTTGAGCATTAAAAAGGACATTACGCCTTTCAGTTTCTAATTGAATGAGCCCTTTTCGAAGTTTCTACGACAACTGCTTCTATGCGAAGTGCCCTGGTCTAAAAAAAAGGTAATAAATAAATAATATATTGTGTCAACATCGTTCTTTACTTAGGCAGCGCTATTGCGCTGCCTATGATACTTCTTCGGCTGAAAAAGATTTTCTGCTGGACTGCGCTATTCTGCTGGGAGGCAGTGGCGAATCTCCACCATTTTTATTGGGTGGGCAAGAGGGGTAATATCTGGATAGTCAAAGGGAATGGAATATAAAACATTTTTTTCTCCACATTATTGGGGAGTAACTATATAATAACCAATACTATAGCCTAATAACAGAAGAAAAATCCCACCAGATTATTCATTCAATACTTTTCCCAAATATAATGGTCACTGCCGCAACAATTGTACCCCGGTTGCCCCTGATGGAGTCAGATATTACCAGAGGCTATATGTAGAAGTCTCCTGGTTTTACTGGTTTGTAGATCCTAATTTAGAGGGGGCAAAGCAATTAGAGAGAGGAAAAGGGCATTAAGAGAGTCTACAGTATTTTTTATGAACTACTACTAACAATTCATCGCAGCACCAAGCAGCCTGAGGCCAACATCTCAACCGCGGTTGACCTGATTTCCTTTTAGCCCTACAAACTGGGATAAATTTTTCGCAGTTCATATTATTGAATTACGAATAAAGTATACATACCACTCGATGCCTTTTTTTATGGTCTTTCCAAATATAATAATCATTTTTGTCGGAAATGAATTTTATACCCACCCCTATATATATACCAATTCAGGGTATATATTTGCACATTAGGGGGGTGGGGGTAAATTTTATTTCTGATGTAAAATGAAAGCTAAGTTTAAACTTTCCAAATATGCATGCAGGTAAATTTCTACCAAATCATATTATTGACTTACGCATAAAGTGAATATANTTATTGACTTACGCATAAAGTGAATATACCACTCGATGCCTTTTAACGCTGATTACGCTTTTAGCGCTGATTACTTTTATGCTGATTACGAATATAGTAATCATTTCTATCGGAAATGGATTTCAGCCCCCCCCCCTATATATGCCAATTCAGGGTATATATTTCTACAACCTAACCTAACCTAACCCTGAATTGGCATATATAGGGGCCCTTTGAAGTTTGCCTTTCAGTTTCTACATTGACATTACGCCTTTCAGTTTCTAATTCAATGAGCCCTTTTCGAAGTTTCTACGGCAACTGCTTCTATGCGAAGTGCCCTGGTCTAAAAAAAGGTAATAATAAATAATAGATTGTGTCAACATCGTTTACTTAGGCAGCGCTATTTCGCTGCCTATGATACTTCTTCGGCTGAAAAAGAAAAAAAAAATTTTTTCACTATAGTGCAAATCACATTATGGTCTTTAGAAGGCACAAGGGCCGTTAGCTCTACTCCTCTTTGTGATAGTTTCTGCACATTTCGAGTTTTACTTGGTTATTTATTGTTGTTTCTGTTCGTAATAGAATTCATTCATTTATTAATAGTGATTTGTAGTAGCTTTACACTTGAAAAAATCACTCAGCTTTATTTCTTCAACTTTATTACTTCTTTGGCTGAAAAAGTTTTGTTCTAATTTAATGTAATTAAAAGTCCGTTGATACGATCAGCATCTCTGAGTGAGTCCTGCTAGTTCATGTGGTTTTAATTGGGAGTAGGGGAGGGGGGTGGGAGAGCCTGTCCATTTATCTTTTTCGCCTCCCTAGATTCTGAAAACTTTTTTTTAATATTTTTATTGAAAAGTGCACTTTTGGTTATTTTTCATTGAAAACACTAATTTGCCAACCCTCCCTATATATAGAATTCTCCCCCCCCCCTCATTTTGGGAATTAAAGCTACTAGCGTAGTCTGGAACTAGCGTAGCCAGTGGAACAAGCCTAGTTCTGTGAATCAGAAGTCGATTTATTAAATTTATTAAGGAGGCTGAGAGGCAGGGGTGAATCTCCAGCATTTTTATTGGATGGGCAAGAGGGGTCATATCTGGATAGTCAGTAGAGATGCCATAATATCTCCGGACGGGGCTCCTTATATGGGCATAGAGTCATTAGGGAGAATGATTGCGTAATGGGGTCAATGACCTCTTTCTCCAGGTGTGTTGTTGTCGTTCGAGGCAGATGTTATGATCCAGAAATAGTATTTGTTATTGTTACTCGAGCCAGATGTTATGAGGTTCCCGGAAACAGTTAATTAATGTCTGACAGATGACGTCAAGTTAATTAATGTCTTTGGATTTCGAACAGAAATGTTTCCGAGAAACAGTTAGATCACACATGATGTCATGATTGATTGATTGACACAAAAGGGGAATTAATTAATGTCTGGAGTTCTTCCAGAAGAACTGTCTCTGTGCGAATGTTTAGATCTTAGCGCGCGAAAAGGTTTCCAAATAATTTGAAATGCATTAGCGCAGAGATGCCAAACAAAAGGAACATGCTGAAATTCCGTTTGGGGGGTAATTTTGGCGAAACCGTTTTAGCTATTTTATGGAATTATTTCGGCGAAACACTTAGAGACATTATAAAATATGATTTTTGAAGAGATTTTGGAGGAGGTTTTGAGTGTGGTCGTTATAATACACAAGTTCCATTTGAACAGTGTTGTGAGGTCCTCTACCCCAACCCCAAAGGGTTCCGATCCCCCACCCAACCCCGAAGGAAGCCCCCG
>JAQQPU010005094.1:2595-47636 GCA_029168905.1 Artemia sp. Kazakhstan ARC1039 | reverse complement strand
AAGGTAAAACATCAAACTCTTAACTAAAATTAAACTAAACTAGAACTTCAACAAAAACTCTAAGTTAAGACTCTAAGCTAAAACATTCTATACTTTTAACTAAAACTAAAGCAAGGGCTGGGTGGTCCTTTGGGAGCCCGGGGAGAGCCTTTGGGGGACCCGGGGATGGCCTTTGGGGGTCTGGGTGGGCCTTTGGGGGCTCCGGTGGCCCTTTGAGAGCTTGGGGGGCCTTTGAGGACCGGGGGCTTCCTTCGGGGTTGGGGTGGGGTATGAGAAGCCTTTGGGGTTGGGGTAGAGGACCTCACAACACTGTTAAAATACAACTTGTGTATTATAACGACCACACTCAAAACCTCTTCCAAAATCTCTTCAAAAATCACCTTTTAAAATGTCTCTAGCTGTTTCGCCGAAATAGTTCCATAAAATAGCTAAAACGGTTTCGCCAAAATTATCCCTAAACGGAATTTCGGCATGTTCCTTTTGTTTGGCATCTCTGCGCCAATGCATTTCAAATTATTTGGAAACCTTTTCGCGCGCTAAGATCAATACGTCTGCTCGGAAACGATTCTCTTGTTAGAAACAACAAATTAATTTCCCTTTCGTGAATCAATTCTCTTTAGAACAACAAATTAATTCCCCTTTCGTGTCAATCAATCAATCATGACATCATCTGTCATGTGTGATCAAAACTTTGTCTCGGAGACAATTCTGGTCGAACTCCAAAGACATTAATTAACTTGACGTCATCTGTCAGACACTCCCTGGAAACAATTTGATTAATGACTGCCAACTCTAGACTGACCAGAAAAGAAAGTTGGCTCGGAAACGACAACAACATTGATCCCATTAACCACGTGTTCTCTCTAATTACTCTGTTCAAAACAACAACAACATTGATCCCATTAACCACGTGTTCTCTCTAATTACTCTGTTCAAAACAACAACAACATTGACCTTGACATTTGGCCTCGGAAACAATAACAACATTGACATTCGCTGAGGGCGTGCCAAAAACACACCTGGAGAAAGAGGTCATTGACCGATTACGCAATCATTCTCCCTAATGACTCTATGCCCATATATGGACTCCCGGTAGGAGTCAATAAGGCATCTCTACTGATATAGCCATTTTTTTCAATGTAGTTGAAAGGTTTAAAAATGATGGCTTTGAGGATGACGATCCCCCACCCCTATAGCCCTCAGGACTAGGGTCATAAGTTATGCCCTTGGGCATATAAGGTTTTTAAAGAAGGTATTGTCGTAGGAGCTTCATAAAGGGCAAATTCGATTGAAAATTGAGAGGACTAGTGCCTTTTTTATTAGTCGAAAGTGATCAGAGTGCAAAAGACCCCCCCCACGCCCATAATTTCCCCAAACACCTTCCAATCAAAGTTTTGAGATGGCCATTTTTTTCAACGCATTTGAAAGATCTGGAAATTATTTTTTTGAGGACAACAAATCCCCTCAGCCCTCAGGGCGAGGGTTGTAAGTTATGCCCCGGGGACATTTAAGGTTCTTACAGAAAGCGTGGTCATAGAAACTTGGGAGGGGCTTATTGGACTGGTAATTAGACGCTCTAGTTCTCTTTTTACGAGTCAAAGTAATCGGAAACCAGAATATAATTTTTACTTTATTGAAACAATTCTTTTAAATGTTTTAAGAAACCAAAAATTAATTAATATTTTAAGGGACAAATATCAGCATTTTTATATTAAACTGACAACGCAAATTCAATTGAATTTTTTCTAGTAAAGTATAAATTATATTCTGGCTTTTAGAAAGAATAGGGGTTTTGAACCCTACAGTAGTATTGGTATAACAGTTCCTTAAACAGCCCTATCCAACAATCCTTAAACAGCCCTATGCCACATTCCTATGACAGCCTATCACATCATTCCTCTAATATATATACTACAATTACGCACACATTGGAGTTAACAATCCATTATATCCTCTCTCTGCTTTTAACGACTCACATACTCCACGAGATCTATCGTTTCCTTGGAAACATTTTTTCTTGACGAAAGAATGCTAATACTTGAAGCAGCTTGTTGGGGTTCCACCCCTTGTTCTTTTTCTTTTCAGATAAATGAACCGTTTTCTTTTTTGTAACTACATTTGCCTATAAGATAATTTTCAATCATGTTAAACTCTTGTTGCTATGCCATAGTTGTGTTGCAATAGGCAAGCTTTCGAGCTAAGTTCTATTTTTGTCTTTTTGTTCAAGGCCATTGAAAGATAATACTACGCAAAGAGAAGCCAGAGATGTGAATGTTGATTTAGCGGATTGGTTGGGGCGAATCTAAGGTCCACCCCTATTCAAAGTTCATTGTATAGACCCAGTGTTTTAGTAGTTAGTTGGTATTGAGAGTCTGCATCGAGACCCGCTTAGGGATTTCATTTTGATACATGTGTTTCGCGCATTTTTTGGAACATTACAAATAAGCTATTTTATACAGCTGTATTGACTGTTTTCCAGGAATCCAGACAGGGTAAGAAAGAGTTGCGAGATATATCGTCATTTAATATATCGACAGGGGCTCGATTTACCCTCCAAGGAGACATCTAGAGATATTAGTGGTGACCCAATTGGGGGTACCCTTGGCCTAGAGTTTGGCCGTTTGACCGTTCGATCACGTTATCATACCCTAGAGCAGGGTAAACCGTAATAGGGTATTAACATACTCTATATTTACAGAACAGTAGTGGTAACTGCGGGGATTCCATTACGATCTTTGGCGCCAGCAAGGCTTCCCCTCCAGTAAGTGGTATAGCACCATTTTTGCGCCAATATCTTGTGGCAGTCGGGGCTTACCACTACAAACAGTGGTTGCAGCGTAGGTGCTAATAAAAACACAGCCCTATAGGACATCGTTCCAAGCCTATATTCTTATCTCTGATTCTGCGATAGTGATTCAAGGAAATTTTCACTAGCAGTGCCAAGATTTCAAAGTGGGCCTATATGCCATCGTTCCAAGCGCACATTCTTATGTCAACGTCAAAAGTGATAAGGAATCTCGGCCAGGCGTGGATCACTTATCGTTCAATAATAGAAGTGCAGGTATCAGTAATAGAAGTGCAGGGCAGGTATCATTATTGTAATGTAATGGCCCTGAGCACATCGGTTTTGCATTACCGTGCTTTCGCATGAGTTTGGGCCCCTACATCCTCATCCGGGGCACCATGTCCCCATTCCAGAGCCCCCAGTCCACAAATAGGGCATCGAGTTCCCACTCCATACCCCGCTCCAGGACCCCAACCATCCCCAGCAAGCCCCCTTCCAGTTTTTTGTGTAATTTTCTTGGAAACAATTTTGTCTCGACAAGAGAATGCTATTGCTTTAAACGGCCCTAAAGGACATCGTTCCAAGCGCACATTCTTATCTCAAAGTCAAGGATGATAAGGATTCTCGGCAAGGTGCGGAGTACATATCGTTCAATAATAGAGGTGAATTTGAATTAACATTATGTCTAATAAATTAAGTTTTGACATGAATTCTAATAAACAATTGGATGAGATCTCTTTGAACTCTGATGACATCGAACGATTGTTGATTATTGATAATTGCCTATGATATATCCGAGTTTTGTTTGACAAGGATGTTGTTCAATAATTGAAGAGATTTTGAAGTGATATTATGTCTCATAAACGTGAAGTTCTGATATGAATTCTAATAAACAATTGTATGAGATCGGGAGGGTTGGGACCCCCACCAGGGGCCCCAACTCTACCCCACCAGTCCCCCTCCAGTTTTGCCTCACTTTCTTGGAAACATTTTTCTCGACACAAGAATGCTATTACTTTAAGCGGCCCTATAGGACATCGTTCCAAGAGCACAATCTTATCTCAAATTTTACGATAAGGATTCTTGGAAATTTTCACTAGCATTGCCAAGATTTCAGAGCGGGCCGTTATGCCATCGTTCCAAGCGCATATGCTTATTTCAACATCAGGGATGATAAGGATTCTCGTCCAGGCGCGGAGTACATGTCGTTCAATAATGAAGATGACTTTGCGGTAATATTATTTCTAATAAATACATTTCTGATATGAATAAGCAATTGGATGAGATCTCTTTATACTCTGATGGTATCGACCCAATTATTGATTATTGATAATTGCCTATGACCTATCTTAGTTTCGTTTGACAAGTATGTTGTTCAATTATTGAAGAGAGTTTGAAGTAGCATTATGTCACATAAATGTGAAGTTTTGGTATGAATTCTAATAAACAATTGGATAAGATTTTTTTTGTACTCTAATGGTATCAATCCGAATGTTGTTTGTTGACTACTGATAATTGATTATAACTACAACAGTTCAGGTATCATTATAATAATCTAATGGTCCTGTACACTTTGATTTTCCATTATCGGGCTTGCGCATGAGTTAGGGCCCCCACATTCTCATCCAGGGCACCATGTCCCAATTCTAGGGCCCCAATTTGACCACCAGGGACCCGAGTCCTAACTCCATGCACCCCTCCAGGGGCCCCAACCCTCCCCGTCCAGACCATCCCCCACATTTTTGCCCTCCTTTTTTTATGTTTTTTTACTTGCGTATTTCTCTACTTTTTTCATGTCTTAAAATGACATAAAATATTCTCAAAACAAAATAAAAACTTGATATTTTCAAAATACGAAATAAAGATGATATAAATATTTTAATCGTGATTTTTACTATTAGAAAATTTTTTTTGTAGCAACACTTTTTTTTACTTAGAATTTGTTTACTTGGATATTTTTTCAACTTTTTTCTTATTTGGCTGTACCCCTTGGTACTCTATGGATGGTTATCGACACTACCTAGTTTATCATATATTTTCAATCAGTATTTTTTTGGTAAATTGGAAGGAAAAAACACTTTCATCATATTTAAAAAAAGTGATGATGAAATATAACACCCGTTCAGACACACAGGAATACTGAGAGACAGAGACAAAAACACCTACAATCACAGAGAGTCAGACACGGAAAGATGCAAAAACCCGCTCAGACACACAGGCATAGTGAGAGAGAGAGCCAAAAAAGCACATACAATCGCACAAAATCAGACATCGAAACATGAAAACACCTTCTAAGAGAGAGAGATAGAGAGAGATGGAGAGAGAGAGAGAGAGAGAGAGAGAGAGAGAGAGAGAGAGAGAGATAGAAAGAGAGAGAGAGAGAGAGATAGATAGGGGGGAGAGAGAGAGAAACACCTACAAAGTGTCTGAGCGGGGGCAAAAACTGGAGGAGGGGGCCTTCGAGTGGAGGGGCATGAAGTGGGTACTTGGGGTTCAGGGTCCTGGTTGTGGACTTGGGGCCCTGGAATAGGGACATGGCGCCCTGGATGAGGATATGGGGGTCCTAACTCATGCGCAAGCCCGGTAATGGAAAACAAAAGTGTACAGGGCGAATACATTACTATAATGATACCTGCCCTGTTTTAGTCATAATCAACTACCAATAGTCAATAAACAACAATCGGATTGATACCATTAGAACACAAAACATCTTATCCAATTGTTTATTAGAATTCATATCAGAACTTTACGTTTATAAGACATAATGTCACTTCAAACTCTCTTCAATTATTTAACAACATACAGCAACGAAACTCAGATATATTATAAGCAATTATCTATAATCAATAATCGGGTTGATACCATTAGACTGCAAAAAGATCTCACCCAATTGCTTTTTAGAATTCACATCAGAACTGCATTTATTAGACATAATGTTACTTCAAAGTCATTTCCATTATTGAACGACATGTACTCCACGCCTGGTCGAGAATCTTTATCATCCATGACGTTGAACTAACAATTTACGCATGGGATGATGGCATATAGGCCTGCTCTGAAATCTTTGCATTGCTAGTGAAAAGTTCCTACAATCCTTATCACAGAATCTGAGATAAGAATGTGCGCTTGGAACGATGTCCTATAGGGCCGCTTAAAGTAATAATTGTTTCCATGCAAAATGTTTCCAATAAATATCGTAGAGTATGTGTGTTGTTAAGAGCAGAGATGATATGAGGGATTGGTAACTCCAATATGTGTGTGCTTGTATTGTTTAGGGCTATCATAGGAATGATGTGATAGGGCTGTCTTAGGAATATGGCAGAGGGCTGTTTAAGGAATGTGGGATAGGACTGTTTAACAAACTGTTATACCAATACTACTCCTTACTCATATTAATTTCTACTCGTTTTGAGTTTGACTCTGTTATTTCTTTTAATTTCTGTTCGTTTTGGTTTCATTTATTTATTGATAATGATTTTTGGAAGTTGTATACTTGGTAGGTTATTTGATTCTATTTTTGTTAATTTTTGGTTTCATTAGTTCTTTACTTTTTTTAGAAACCTTATTTTGTGCAAAAAGTTTTTCAATTAATAAGAAGATATAGCACATGTATCTATTGACAAGGTTATCATGTCATATTTTATTGACTCCGTTACCTGGTTCCCTGAAATGTTATCATTTCGCTTTTTAAATGACATAATCAAATAGATTCTGATATAAGAAGTGTGCATGTCTTCTAGCTTACTTTTTTATGACGGTAAACGTCTAAAATATAATAAAAATTAAAATCGAAAATGTAAAATAAAAATGGAGATGCTGTGTTTTTACTTAAGAATTCTTCCCAAAAAACTTCCAGCAACAAAAGTAATTTGTTTATGGTTATTTAGTTCAAAATACATCATGGTTGCCCCTATAAGGGCAATCGAGTAAAGAATGGATCCTACCCTATAATAGGCGAAAAATTAAAAACAGGTTGACAAAAAAAATGTCAAGTGAAGACGAATCATCACTTGGAACTGATTTAGGAATGCCAAATATTGTTTCGATTAATCTTAATGATTCGTATTTTTTGCTAGTAATAAATTATAAGATTTAGAACAAACATAAATTTTGACAAAAATTGCATCTTCATGTACATGAAAAACTCATAACACACTTATCTTTTGAAAAGATTTGGCAAGAAGATTATAAGGTAAACAGATGTCCTCGGTCATGAAATTATGACAATTTTTTGTCTTCCGATTTTCATGGTTTTATTCGATCTTTCAGGCATCCTGAATAAAAAAACAACACGTTTTTCCAACTGAAAGTAAGGAGCAATATTAAGACTTCAAACAAACATACAGAAAAAAAGAATAATTCTGTAAGTGAGGGGGGCTGCCCCTTCCTCAGTCCTTCAATGTTAACGCTATGATTTTTAGATCTTCAAGAAAGCTTCTTATCTGATTAAACGGCTTTTGTGTTTCAGGAGTCGTTTTTAAAGAATTGGGACAAAAAGTGAAGGTATTGCGTAAAATGCGAGGTGTTGATGAGGGGACAGCCCCCTCATATACGGAATAGTTTCTGCTTGTTTGGAGTTTTAATGTTTCTCCTTACTTCCAGTTGAAAAAATGTTTTTTCTTAAATTTAATTCCTATTTATTTTCAGTTTTAATGTTGCTCTTTAATTTCAGTTGAATAAATTGTTTTTTTGTTTTTTTTTATTCTGGCTGCATGAAACTTTCCAAGAAACTTTCCTCTCAATGAAAAATCCTCCCAGGAAACGTAACCCCACAGAAAATCTCTCCCCCCAAAACTTCTGAGTATTTCCCAATAAAAAATAATATAATTAAGTTAACAATGGGCAAATTGCATAAATTAATGCCCTTTCACCAGGGACTATGGGGGTCATGTCACCCCAAAAGTGTAATTATTGAACCTTTCAACTATGCTGGATTAAATGGCTACCTCCCAATCTTTTTGGTCTCTTAAGAAGGGCATTAGAACTTTTGATTATCGTTCGAATGAGCCATCTCCCGATCTTCTAGTACTGTTGATTCAATACGATCACCCTTGGGAAAAAACAAAATAAAATAAACGCGCATCCATGACCTTTCTTCTGACAAAAAACATAAAATTCTAAATTTTGTAGACGGTCAAAATATCTTCATCGCACATCAACTTATGGTGCCACAAACTCTAGCTAATTTACTCAAGATTGGGCCCTAGAGGGGCAACTTAAGAGCCGTAAAACACTTTACATAATTGCGTAGCAATAACATCTTATGCTACAAACAAATGTTCTTCAAGGAAAGCATTGTGCAAAATTATTTTAAATACATCGGAGGTAAATAGAAATATGCTTGTGAAAACAGCTATTAATTAACATTACGAAGACAAATACGGTACTTAGTCAGAAATCAATTGGATACTTACTTCTTTCTGTAGAAGGAGATCAAATTTTTTCATTATTTCTTTGCCCAGTAAAACTGGTAAAAATTCATTGAAGGTAATGTGCTGAATCATAGCCACGACAATGTGCCTTGCTTCCTAAAGAAAATACGTATGTTGACTGTTTAATAAAAATAAGGTGAAAAGAAATGATCCAATAGAAGTCACACCCACAACTAAAGAATATATCTAATAAATAACAAAAGTATATACTACAGCAAACTCGTACAAAAAGCTGTACGAGGCTTACTCACTCGTGCGGTGTGTACGAGCGGCACACACCGTCGAATTTTTTTTTTTTCACTCGAATGTCTTCAAACATTTTAATTTGGCCTTTTCCACAGTAGCCACCAAGGAATGAAGTCTTTTAAATTAGCCAGTAACGCTTTTGTATATACAAAACCTAATCTAGAGTGTCTATTTTATAATCCCTTGCCTTGCAGGATACTTTTATCATACTTATTTCGAGTGGGCTCACAAAATTTTCAAAACTTGGTTATTATATTATGAGATTTTCTCTATTTGTACATGGTGAATTTGAAAAGGCATATTAAATTCAAAAAGGATAAGGAAGACCAGCAATGGCTGGGACAAACTGTGTTAATACCTCCAATCTCAAGAAGTTGTAAATGGTCACATTTATTGAATAATTAAGTGGTGCCCAGCTATTCAGCTATGTATTGTAAAATTTGGAAGTTCTTTCGTAGCAAAACTAGAGGAAAAAATTGCTCCATAAATATATTTGAAATTTTATTTCCATTCCCCTGTAAAATCGCAAATTTTAGAAACGCTCATCCGTTTAGCGCACGTCATTTCACATAGAATAGTAGCCTACAGTACTGGGAGCCCCGCGGCTTCACCGCAGGGCCCTGGCATTCGGCACGCAGCCGAATGACAGACAAATATATATGAGAATATTACTAGGGCAAAATAATTGTAATTAAAAGAAAAGGCTGAAAAGAAGTGAGAACAAAACAAAAAAGGTAGACATATTATCTTCACGTGGAATATCCAAAAGTAAACTAACGTCACAAAATAAACACAAGATGTTTCAATAAAATATGTCAAAGATTAAATGGATTGCCAGGTGAGTCTATTTTACTACCAGAGCGTTATGAAAAAATAAATAGGTTATAAATTCAATTGTTTAAAGACCGATTAATTTTCGTGACGTTTTTGATAAGTTCAGATATATTTTTGCTTTAACGCCTCGTTATAGAAAAATTGAATCATGGATGGAAGATAAGAAAATGGACCAATCTAAAAATAATAGCTTAATTTTCAAAGTTAAACTCACGTGATAGATATGTTCATCATCCCAATGGGGATTTATTAAAGCCAACTCGTAAGCAATTCGATTATGTTCACGTGCCATCAGGGTGTGAATTGAAGCAAGAATAAGCTGCTCGTTCACTCGAATTTCTCCTGCAAAAAAGAATTCTAATAAACACAATTTAACTGTAAATGAAAATGGGGGGGGGGGTTGGAGTTGACCCGGACGCGATTTTTTGAAATGGCATATCTTCTAAGCTATTTGTTTTTCTGTGGTTCTGAATTTACTGTAAAATGCGTATCTGTTAAGACTAGGCTTGAATTTTTTTGAGATTTTTTTTCGAAAAAGGGAAAAGATCAATTTTTCGGTTTTTCCAAAGCACCCCCTGCCCACGGGGTAGGATTGGACGCCTCAAGTATTGGTTTGGTTGCCATGCTAAACTATTAGATTTGGAGTTTTTTTTCAAATATGCATAAGTTTACAAAAAGTAAAAAACAGGACTTCAGGTATATAAACTGACAATAAGATCATTAAAATTCTACCCGATTCACTATAATCTGTAAGAGCTAAGATCGTTATAAAAGACTAATCCTAGGTCGGCTATTCCTGTGCCTCCCATGTTTCGTGGGCGAGGAAGTTTTCAAGCCATGTCGTCTGCACTGACGTCTGTCTTATCTAGAATCTCTGGAAACATGGATTTCTGTCCACTTTTTCTCATAAAGGAAAACTTGAAATCACCTTGATAGACACTTTTCATTTGAGCAACATAAAAAATCTCTGCACAACGCTTGCTAAGCACAAACTTCACAGGAATAAAATCGTTTGCCACATAGAAATCGGGATCGAAGGGCTCGATGTCTTCCGCGTAAACGCAATGAACTAAGCCATCACTTGAAACGTCATTGAGATTAAGAAATTTACTATTTAGACCCTTAGATCCGCCTGTGCCTCGAGAGGCACCCAGGGCATCAAAAAGGAGCCGCCAATCTTCCCACCGGTTTGCTGCTGCAAGTATGTCCTCCCACTGAGGTTGGATTGATGTGTGCAGGTTACGGAGATCTGTCTGGTACGTTCGACGCAGGGTGTTTCTGGGTCTGCCCCTGCGGCGTGGACCCGATGGCTGCCAATGGAGCACTGCATTTGATAGTCGAAGATTGTCCATACGTAGTACATGGCCAAGGTATCTCCATCGGCGGACTCTTATGATATGTGTCACAAGAGGCTGGCCAGTCTTGTCACGGATGGATTGGTTTGTTATTCTCTGCTGCCAACGGCTGTTGAGAATTCTTCTGAAACATGTGTTTTCGAAAGCAAGTATTCTTCTCTCTTGTTCCTGGTTCAGGTGCCAGGTTTCGGCAGCGTGAGGCAGCACTGGCATAACATTGCTATTGAAGAGTCGTAACTCTAGCCGTATAGAGAAGCTTTGGGACCGCCATACTTTCCGTAATCTATTGAAGGCACCATTGGCTTGCCCTATTCTTGTGAGCACTTCTTTTGTGGTCCATCCAGTACTTTCTATTATATTTCCCAAGTATTTGAAATGGACGACTTGCTCTATGTGTTGGTCTCCGCAAGTGATGCTCAGGGGTGAATCTGTGGTAGCCATGCATTTTGTTTTCTCATTATTTATTTTCAGGCCGAAATGGCCACCTCTCTCCCTCACTTTGTCAAGGAGCTCTTGGAGTCTTTGCTTGCATGATTCTAGGACGGCGATGTCGTCAGCGAAGTCTACATCACTGAGGCGTGTTTCTTGATTCATCTGAATTCCGTCTGTGCTTGTACTTCGCAGTATGTAATCAATGACAATTACGAAAAGTAGCGGTGACAAGACGCAACCTTGCTTAACTCCTGACACAATGCGGAAGAAACGAGTTTGGTCATCTGGTGTCTTTACACAGCACTCGCTATCTTCATAAAACGCAACAATCAGTGAAACTATCTTTTCAGGGATTCCGTAATGCAGTAGGATCTTCCACAGACTTTGGCGGTCTACTGAGTCAAATGCCTTCTCAAAATCAATGAATATCATATAGATTTTGGAGCGCCATTCTCTGCTTTCTTCCGTCAGTAGCTGTAGGGTGAATATCAAGTCTGCACATGAACGGTTCGGTCTGAATCCATGTTGCTCGTCGCGAAGGCGTCTGTCGAGCTGCGAGCTGATTCTCTGCAGTAAAATGTGCGTCAGCAATTTGCTAGGTATGGAAAGCATGTAGATTCCTCGCCAGTTGCCTGGGAAGGACGTATCGCCTTTCTTAAAGATCCTCGCAAGCGTGCTGCGTTTCCAATCTGAAGGTATTTTGGCGGTCGTCCAGATTACTGCGAACAACGCTTTTCCAGAACTTGAGGCAGGTCATATCAGTCGCTTTGATCATTTCCGCGGATATCCTGTCTTCGCCAGGCGACTTCCCATTTTTCAGCTTCTTTGCTGCTGCTATAATTTCAGTGGAAGACGGCGGATCCGTGCTGATATCTAAGGAAAAAAGTGTTGTCGCTGGGATCTCTGGGGGATCCTCTGGTGGAGGTCTATTCAACAGCTTCTCGAAGTGACTGGCCCAAACTTCGTTTACGTCAGACTGCTGTGTTATCAGGATGCCCGAGGGGTCTGTAACTGGTCCATGTTGAATAGAGGATTTCTTTCCAATAATCTCATTAGTGATTTTATAGACGGCTCTTGAATCACCTCTCTCCGCCGGCTCTTCTGCCTGCGCTGCTTTTCGCTCCAGCAGGTTTTTCTGTTCTTTTCTGGCCAGGGTTACCACCGGTGACACTTTAGTGTCACTTTTGACACTTTTTTTTAAATGGCACTTTCTGGGACACCTGACGCTATTAGGATACTTCTTAGCAAAAGTGGAGCTTTTTTTGCTAAGTAGCACTATTTTACAAAAAAAGATTTTTTCAAACAGTTCGTGGTAACGAACTGTAAGTAAGGAGCGACCCGGCTCAATGGTAACCGAAAGTCTAAAAAACGGAATTTTGATATCAATAGATACATCAAAAGAATCAAATTTTGATTGTGATTTCAAATACATAAGTTTCATCAAGTTTAATCTAACCCATCAAAAGTTACGCGCAGAAGAAAATTTGGCTTATTTTCGAAAAAAGGGGAAAAGACCCCCTAACAGTTATAGAACCTTAATGAAAATCACACCATCATATTCAGCGTATCAGAGAAGCCTACTAATGAGGTTTCAAGCTCCTATTTACAAAAATGTGGAATTTTCCATTTTTGCCAGAAGAAAGATCATGGATGCGTGTTTATTTTTTTTTTCCCAGGGATAATCGTATTGACCCAGTGGTCCTGGAATATCGTAGGAGGGCTCATTGGAACGGAAATTAAAAGTTCTAGTGCCCTTTTTAAGGGACCAAAAAAAATGGAGGGCAACTAGGCTCCCTCCCTCGCTCATTTTTTCCCAAAGTCCCCTGATCAAAATTTTGCGAGAGCCATTTTGTTTAGTATGCTCGAAAATGAGATAACTATGTCTTTTAGGATGACTTAATCCCCCGAAGCCCCCGGGGGGAGGGCTGAAAGTTATGAACTTTACCCAATGTTAACATATAGCAGTGGTTATTGGAAAGTATACAGACGTTTTCAGGGGGAATTTTTCTGGTAGTGGGGGGTGGGGGAGGGTCGGGGGTTATGTGGGAGGATCTTTCCATGAAGGAAGTTTTCATGGGGGAAGGGACATTGCTATGAAGGGGGTGCCGGACTCCCCAGCATTGTTTAAAAAAAATCAGAAATTAAATATAAAAAAAAATAATTTTTTCAACTGAAAGTAAGGAGCAACATCAAAACTTAAAACGAACAGAAAATATTAGCTATATGATTGGGTTCACCCCCTAATCAATACCTCGCTCTTTAAGCCAAATATTTTTTAGTACTTTCATAAGAGCTATTTACTCTAATTAACGGCCTTTGTGATTAAGGGGTCATTTTTAAAGAATTGGAACAAAATTCGAACTTTAGTTTAAAGAGCAAGGTATTGACTAGGGGGAAAACCTCCTAATATACGTATTAAAAATATATGAATATAGAAGTTCGATGTGTAAGTTAATTCGTAAGTTACGTATATTTATTAATAATAAAAACGTTCGTAAATAAAATTCAACAAGTTTGGAGAAAGCCATTTAAACAAATAAAAGTAAAATTAATATGCAAATTTTTGTTTTAATTATTCATGTACGGTGAGCCAAATTAAAAACCTGCATTAATTCAAAAACGTTCAAAAATTAAATAAAAAAAACAAGTTTTTTTAACTGAAAGTAAGGAGCGACATTAAAACTAAAAACGAACAGAAATTATTCCGTATATGAAAGGAGCTGTCCCCTCCTCAGCGCCTCGCTCTCTACGCTAAAGTTTGACTATCTCACAACTCTATTTTTTTTAAACAATAAAACACTTTGGCGTAAAGAGCAAGGCGCTGAGGAGGGGACAGCCCCTTTCATATACACAATAATTTCTGTTCGTTTTAGGTTTTAATGTCGCTCTTACTTTCAGTTAAAAAAACTTGTTTTTTTTATTTATCAGACAAAAAATCGGAAGGAAAACGGTCAATGTAGATATGCATCGATATCCTTTTTCTGTCAGTTAAGATACTTATCTTAACTCCGCGCTCGGCAATTATTGGATGCAAGAATCTTTCTGTGCGGTGAAAAACATAAACGTGTTTGTGTGAGAAATTTTTATATTTTTATTTTTATCACTGATAAGCGAATATCATCCAGTGATCTTCGGTGCGAAATACTTGGCAATGAAGAGGACAGAGATAGACATTTAACTGCAATGTGGTGGAGAAGCCTTCAATTGTTTAGTTCAACTATTTTGTGTTGTTGCAATAATTTGTAGGCTCGTAGACGATAAGTCAGTCAAGCAGTTTGCAATTTTTGAGTGGGGCCGAATTCAATTTTTATGTTTTATTAGCTGAGGGTTGACTACAATTCAAAGAAGAAAAGAGCAAAAAAAAGCTAAGAGTGTATTCGTGCGCCACTATGCTAATAGCTGTTACTATGTTAACCAGTCA
Organism: Artemia sp. Kazakhstan ARC1039; assembly: GCA_029168905.1. NCBI lineage: Eukaryota > Metazoa > Arthropoda > Branchiopoda > Anostraca > Artemiidae > Artemia > Artemia sp. Kazakhstan ARC1039. Next base: position 33,131 of record JAQQPU010005094.1, on the reverse strand, counting down.
CTGGGCCAGTGACTGCTTAACTTTGCGCATCTTTTCATCGATTTCCGTGACTGGAGCTCTTGAAGCCCAGTGACTGAAAAGCTCACTGGTGACATTACAGAACGACTCAGCAACGCAAAAACATCAACTGAGCTCACTGGTGTCCCACAAGAATATCTAGTAACCTCTTCAGTGATTGGGCCAGCGACGCAAAAATGCGCTCTAACATTTCCGTTCATATTTTTCATATTTTTTCTTTGAACTCTTGGCAATGGACAAATGAATATTCATACATAACCATCATTCTAAAAAAAAAAAATTATAGCAAAATTTCCATTATCTTTAATCCTATACAATCATTAGCAAAATCACAATCTAATTTCACTTTTTTTTCTTACTTAAATTTATGTTACATGACATCGTAAAGAAAAATTTACTGGGCGTGGCGAGAGTTCTCGTGAAACTTATTCTATTCAGGTTGTGATAAATAGATTAGAGGATATAGCTGTGTTATTGTTTTTTCACTAGTTTTTGTCAATTAAATTATTTGAAGTCTGAACCACTATTAGTTATGTTTATCATAGGGTCATCAATAGCTACGATCTATGTTCGTGGCATTCTCTTCAGCATTTTCGGAGAAAAGAGAAGTTTCAAGCGCCTGAATGCACTGTAATAATCCAGATAATCCATTTTATGGAAAAACTGAGTGAAAAACTCTAAATGTGGACGAGTATTGCTGTCGATTTTTTCCGTTTTCTCAAAAGAAAAAAACTAAAGATTTTCCCTCTTTTCTTTTTCTGTTCCTTTTTCACGCTAAGAATAAAGACTGCTCAGAAAAAAAAGAGAAGAAAGTACTCTGTGGGACGAGTTCCCATTTTATACAGTAAGCACCATTTGTGTTTTAGCGGGTTTTTAGGAGGGGGGCTGAAAAGTTGACAAGAGTGGAAGTGCTGCACAAAGCCGGAAATCAACACCGACTGAGTAAAATCAAAATTTCTTTTTTATAATTGATAGATGGCATTAGATCCGACATTTCATGTTGGAGAATTTAAAGATGCGGGAAACCACGCGGGGATGATCCCAAGCGGATTGGCCAGAATTTTCAATATAAAAAGCTTATTGATATGAGCAGATTTTTGGAAAATGACACTTTTTATACAAAATTGACACTAATTTGCCACCCAAAGTGGCACCAAAAAAACCGGCCGAGTGGCAACCCTGTTTCTGGAACTCTTCTTTACCTCTTTATCCGCGGCTCTGTATTCATCGTTTCTGAGTATCTGTTGGTCGGGGTTTGTATTTGGATAAGTGATGCTTTTACTTTTTTCCTTGTCTCAATGAGTTCCCATGTTTGGTCAGATAGCCACTGGTCTTTTGGGCTCTTGCGGTACACAATGGTGGCTTTTGCGGCATCGTGAAAGCACAACTTTATGCTTTCCCAGTATTGATTGCTATCAGCGTCATCTAGTGAAGACAAGGCTTCAAATCTATTCCGCGTCTCTAGTTTAAAGGCATGGTTGAATTCTCTCAACCTCAGTTTCTCCGAGTCAAAAACTGGGTTATTTGCTTTTCTATTTCTTTTCAATTTGAGGCAGATTTTTGCTTCCATCAGATTATGATCTGAGCCAACGTCAGCTCCTCTATATCCCCTTATATCTAGTAGGCTTGATCTCCACTTCCTGCTCCAAAGACAATGATCAATCTGATTTCGGGTATGGCCATCGGGAGATATCCAAGAATATTTGTGTACATCCCGATGAGAAAATAGGGTACCTCCGGTTACTAGGTCGTTAAGGAGCGTGAAGTCGATAAGTAGTTCTCAGTTTTCGTTTCGCTGGCCCAGGCCATGCTCTCTGAGAACCTCAGGGAAAAACGATCGGTCGTTCCCTACTTTCGCGTTAAAGTCTCCTAGAAAACATGCCATGTCATGCCGTGGTATGTCGTTTGCCACGGAGTTGAGAGCTCTGTAAAATTCGTCTTTTGCTTTGTCGGTGGCGTCATTGGTGGATGAATAGCATACTATTAATGACAGTTTCACATGCGCGCCGATGAAGCGGGCTTTCAGGATTCTAGGTGACACCGGTGTCCACTGTAGTAGAGCTTGAGAAGTCTCTTTTGTCATCATTAGGGCTACTCCGTATTCACGCTTTTGCTGCGATCCACTGTATATAATGGTCACATCTCCATCCAGTTTATTTGATCCAGATCCTAGACATCGAACTTCTGACAGAGCCAGAAGTTCAAGGTGGTAATCTTCCAGTGCTCTTAGCACTTGTTCAGTCTTGGAGTCTTGAGACATTGTGCGGACGTTCCAAAAACCAAATTTGAGGTGTTGTTTCGCATTCATAAATCTTGTCCGTGGGCATGCAGAGGTTGTCATCAAAAGGGGGTTCGAAAATCCGATGCTCAAACTTGATGTTTCGGTTGCAGTTAGGATTTCCCCCGAGGGCAGGCCCTTGAGGTCCCGGGTGTGGGTCGCAAGCCCACAGCCCAACCCTCCCTCCTTATCGTGGCTCTCAAAATTTTTAGGTGACTGTCCACGCATCGACGATACAAAGGGACTTGGGTTCTCAGGTGCCATAATGAATGGTCTGTCTGTTACTTCTAAAGGCAAAGGACGTTGATCCAAGAAAATGTTCGTGTTGAATGGGGAAATTCATGTTGCAAGAAAAGCAGACACAGAGTTTACTGGGCCAAATATTTCCAGGAAACGCTGTGAAGTAAGCTCTTCCACTTTATAGATTGAAATTTGCTGTTGGATTGGCGGTTATCCAGACGTAGAAGAATAGGGCATATATCTTCTAGTTTCGTATGTTTCACAAAATGCCTGACAGGTTTAAGGAAGTGGTGTTACCGTGGACCCATCTGCTCTGGTTGGTAAGACCTAGCTCTCCTGGTGACCCACGGTTTAACATACGAGGTTTGTAGTTGACTAGTGTAAAGATATGTGCGGAGACACAGTGGCACCAGACGCACTGCAAAAGCAGATCATTGTATAATTTGACCATGTTTGGCGGAAATAATGCATGAAACCTCTGTTAACACCATCGGAGCCAAAATTTTGGAATTGAGGCAGGACGATTGGGACCCCTGTCTCATCAACATTTCCTTTCCTGTCAGGCGTGTGCTTTCCTTTGAAACATGGATCGATACTTAAAAGTTAAAAAAAAAAAGTCTACAACAACGCGGTTGAGGTCATTCGCTCTTGCTTGGCTGGTGACTTCGGGGGGATATAAGTGATAAATCCTTATTCCTCTTTAAAATGAAGTCAGTCAGTCTTTTGAAAGGCTTGGTTTCTTTAACAAGTCTAGGGAGTAGCGACGGAGGTCATGACAACTACATGAGGTCCTGACATTATGCGAAATTCTGAATAAAAATTGTGTTCACTCTTTTACTAGGTTCCAGCTAACAGAAAATCGAAGCCTTTTTCCTGGTTGGAATTTATGCACAAAAGAAACAAAGCAAGGAAGCATGGTTGCAGTTATAGCTGGGATCTTGTAACAAAGCGAATATATTTCATTTTTACTGAGTATGAATTACTTATTGTCAAGGATTCATCTGCGCGTTTCCACCCAAAATACCAACCTTTTAGAGACAATATAGGTTCTGACAAACATAAAAATGTCTGAAAGAAACTCCCAATTGTCGTGTCTGGGGCCAACTCCATGTGTCCTTTTGCGACTAAAAAGTAATATAAAAAAATAAATGGCACCCAATACTCTATTCTAAAATCTTCCTGTGTGAACTACCTTTTTCCTGAAAAAATCCTGTTGCAAATCCAGCAGCCTGGGTCACTATAGAAAATTCTTATTAAATACGCTCTATATACGCTCAAAATGCGCTGCGCGTATTTAGGTTCTAATCAGCAGGATAATAGGGCAATAGATGACGCACCTATCTTGATTTTTTTAGAATTTTCGCTAAGCCACAAGGGGTTCATACTTGAATGTCCAAATCAACCCTGTGTCTGGGTCAACCCCGAACTCTCCTATAATGAATAGCTAATAGGTTAAAAACGAAATAGGCTTCATAACACGTCTTCTTTTTTCAAACATGATACACATTTGATACCGCGCGAGGCTTCTCGTTATGTGTAGGCCTACATTGGAATCGCGCGTGCGCGACAGCGAAGTATGAATCTTGTATAGTTTTAAATGTGTTCCACGTTTTTTTAACCGAGAGTATAGCCTTTGTCGATACTGTATATTCTGTCTACTTTGGTTCACAAGTTTAGCCAACAACGACACAAGGAATCCACAGTAAAACGAAAAAAGGCTGTTAAAGAAGTGTATATGAAACCTGGAGCAGACACCTAATTATTATGTCTTTGTTAAGAATTAATTTTAAAAGGAAAGTTTTATTGTGGAAGTAAAGTTGAAATTCAAACGAACAAAAATTATTGCAATTGCAGTTTTTGCAACATATATCTGCAAAATAGCTAAAATAACCTGACTTGTATTATTTCCCTACATTTTTAGAATTCTAAAAACTAACGCTTTACTGAAAAAAACAAAACCAATACAGAAAAGGGTGTTCTTTTAAGAGCAGAAAAGCTGTTCCTGGGCAGACTGTGGAAAATAAAAGAATACAGTATAAGGCTGTCAATAATCTTCTTCCTGTCATGATGTCCACAGCCTTTGTATACAATAATAATTCTCTAGAAAAAACTTATTCAGTTTTCAGTAAAGTGGTTTTTTTTTATTCTACAAATACAAGAAAATACCACAATTCATTTTATTTGGACGTGTTTTGTAGATATTTTTTGTATGATCCGCAAAGCGATAATTTCTGCCCGTTTTGAGTTTCAACTTTAATTTTTGTTCGTTTTTAGTTTGTTTTTTTCAAAATCTACACACAAAAAAACTTTGCAAAAAAGTCTTTGTCTAACTTATAAAAATAGATAAAAGTAGAGAAGTCAACGTGAAGGTTTGTTTAAGTAGAGTAGGCTATTAGATTTAGGTTTTATTTACTATCTATAGTGGAGGAAAGATGCGGGAAAAAATAGTCAAACCTCGGGGAAGTTGTCACAGATTTTTGTTTTAACATTAAAACGCTAAAAAAAAAAAAAAAAAAAATCAGCTGAATTACACATACACAAAAAATCCAAAGCATGCTGACTCCAAATCTAAATTCAGGTTTTCATTTTTCCGTATCCTAGTGTCCATTTCTATTCTAAAAGGACGGGGAGATGAGATTAAAACTCAAAATTAAAAGGTTGTTAGATTGTTAGGTCGTTTCCTATAAAATCAGTGGCGGCGAATTTGAAATTGAAGTTAAAAACTTGATTTTACGTAGTAAAGTACCTCATCTTACCTAAAACGGCTGTGAAAGTGGACCTACATGAACTAGTTATTTAATCATTTTTTTTATTCACGATTTACTCTCAAGTTACGAATGGAACCTAAGAATATGAGGCTCGAGCAGTTTAATTTCTAACAAGCATTCCATAATCCCGCTCCCCCTTCAGTTTGCGGTTTCCGTTCCTTAGTGTCATTCTTTAGGTGATCTAATCAGTAATGCCATCTATCATAGTACTTGTTAGATGACTGGGTACAAGGCTATATGTAATGTTTGTGCCGTTTTATTATTTTCGAAAAAAAAGACAAAAGCAAACTGGGATCTGCGAGCGTTGTGTAGAAGTATTTAGTGAGAGTACAAATCCCCTTGTTAGGTTGAATTTTCATTTCTGAGCTCAAATCTGAACCCTACAAAGAAATATCGTGGTTGCAGTGGTAGCTGCAACCTCGTATAGGACGAACCTCGGCCAATGGTAACCCAAAACTAATTATTTTGAAACCAAATTGGGTCGAAAATAAATTACACCACTGGAATTACCATGGAGTTTTCTGGCTTGAAAAACAAGGAAAATCACTTTTTAGGCATGGGAAGCACTGATGTGTCTTCTTTTTTTCCTCCGCTGCTAGCGAGACACTGGAACATCATAAAGAGTAACTTCAAAGCTCATTTTAAATGGATATTAACTTAAAAAAACAAAGTTTTTCCGAGGGAAGTAAAGAGCGAAGTTGAAACTTACAAGGAACAAAAATTATTACTGGATTTCCAGAGTTCATATTACGGTTGATATTTTCTTCATTTTCAGTAATATTAGGTGAGACTAAGATGTTACCTGATAAATCAACCCATTATTTTATATGCTGTGTAATGACTTTAAACTTATCATTTTTATGCGTAAGTTTTTAAGATAATTTTAATTGTATACTGAAAGTTACTGATGTCACAGCTCCTGTAGGACTATGCAAAGCGTTATAGATTAGTTTGTTGTTGTGAGGAGAGTACGTATTTACTCTTGACTCCTAAATCAACATTCTTGTTTTTATGCTTGGCTTTGGTTTTTTCAGTAAAGCGCTAGTTTTTTCTAATCCTACAAACATAGGGAAATATCATCAGTTGATTTATTAGCATTAGTTTTATTGATATATGTTAGATAGGTTGTGAAATAATAATTTTTGTTCGTTTTAAGTTTCAATTTCGCTTTTTACTTCCCTCGGAAAATTTTGTGTTTTTAAATAAATCTAAGCTTGTTTATGATTAAAATTTAATTTAGAAACAACACTGCTATGACCATTTCTATTTATACGGAATAATTTCTTTTCGCTTCAAGTTTTAATGTTGGTCCTTAGTTTCAGTTGAAATTTTTTTTTTTTTTTATATAATTTCTAATGACCACCAATCTAGGGGAGATAAGACACCTCAACCCTTATTAAGGAGCTGAGCTAAGAAGCCGTACAAGAATTGAGGGAAAAATAAGTTCAGAGTGGAGAAAAAGAAATCAAAACATAATGTCGTTACTTTTTGTAAAAAAAAAATTAAAAAAGAAGAAATAGATCTTTAATTTTTTGTTTAAGAAAATTAAATTTAGTCACACTTAAGAAAGTAGCTTAAGGCGAATAGCCTCGACACAAAAGGTTAACTGAGGTTTGTATATCGACATGCTCGCGAAAAATCTTGCCAGCTCAACAAAAATGTGCCTTTAGGCTTAGGGATTTAATTGACCTGTCCCTAAATAAAAAGCCACTCATTACTCAGAAATGAATTTAAATTTCAAAAAAAAGATCATTTCTTGTGTAGGTACGATAAATGGTATTACAAATTATGTTTTTTTTCATTTCGAAAATTTTGGGAAGAATTACCTGGATTCTCCTGCAGAACTGTTTTCAATTGTCTTTCTTCCTCTTTGGATGCACAATCTTACGTACGGAGAGAATATTACGGTGGAATTGTCCAGTAAATAATTTGAATACGTAAGTACAACAATAAGTATTCCTTCTTTTAATGTATAACTTTGAGTGGTTCCAGAGCTACATGCCTACAATTCTCCAACCACAATTCTCCAACCACTTTGTGGTAAAGGGTTGGGGTCAGGGGCGTAATTTGCATTGGGGCAGAGGCGGAAAATTCCCCTCCCAGACCTCAGTTTTCCCGCAGACCCCAGTTTGGGATTACCTCTGCCGGCAATCTATTCAATGTGGCAACAGATCATAGGGCGAAACTCGTTTTCAAATATTCTTAGCGGGGAGTACCCTGCTCAAGGTAGTCCTGACGAGCTGTACTTCGGTGAGTTGATTGCATGGGCTTTGCTTTATCAGGAATGAGCTTCGATAACTCCTCTGATGGAGGGTTATACAAATACTTATACCGACATTGACGCCACAACGAAACGTTCCTGGATCAGCTGTGGGGTTTTAGCTTTCGTGTTGCCGGAGGTTGCTGCACGCACTGCTCTATTTTGAATATGTTGGGAGTGAAGCAATGTGGCTTTTTGGTGCATCAGCAAAGAGAGGACATGCATATTCCATGACAGGATGCACGAATTGAAAAGTGGCAGAATAGAATCATTAGGGAGAACACTTTTGCATCTTAGGATAACTCCTAACTTCTTGTTGCAAGAGGATCTAATTTTACTGAGATGCTCAGTCCATGAGAGGTCCGAAGAGAAATTTACTCCGAGTAGAAGCAGTGTATCAACTCGCATTATTTCCTCTCCTTTGAAGACGAAATATAGGATGAGCCCTCATATTACGCGCCTTAGAAATTAGTAGCTCTTTCGTTTTCGATGTGTTAAAACTTACAAGCCATTCATCTGCCCACGCCTCAATTTTCTCCTGGTCAGCCTGAAGCTCCTTGTGGGGTTCACTGGGATCTTCGTCTTTTGCGATTGATGTCTTTATTGTTGTGTCATCCGCAAAGTGGTGAGGTTTTTTCACAAGGTTGTCCCCTAGGTCGTTTATGAACACCAAGAAAAGAGTTGGCCCAAGAATACTTCCCTGGGGTAATCCCGTTAAAACTGGGTGTTCTTTTGATATGAAGCCATCGAGGACAACTTGCCACGATCTTTGACAAAGAAAGTTAGCAAGCACGTCAAATAGTTGGCCATCAATTCCATAGGGTCTGCCAACCGTATTGCGTGTCTGCCAACAACAGATGTGACTTAAGGTATAGGTAAAGGGTCTTATTAATGATGCTTTCATAAACTTTACCTATGCAGGACCACAGACTTATTGGACGATATGATCCTACATTAGTAATGTCAGACTCTGCCTTTGGAACAGGGACCACATGAGCAGTTTTCCAGGCTTTCGGCTATAATCCTGCTGCAAAGCATGCGAGAGGGCCAGCAAGTTCAGGGTCGCGTCTTTTATGGATTAGATTGGGAATCTTGTCAGGTCCTGAAACTTTGGTGACATCCAGCTGGCTTTGCGCTCTGAGCACCTTCCTAATAGTTATGTTAACGCTGGTGATTTTAGCATCTGTTCATGGCGAAAAGGGGGGAGACGAGACTCCATCCTCATCAAGTTGCGAGACCTTTGAAAAGGCTTGTGCAAGAACTTCTGCCTTTTTCTGGCCTGACTGGATCATCGTCCCTTCAACATGAAGCGAGGGAATTGATGTTGATTTAGATGACGGTAGGGCTTCTTTGACGACCCTCCACCACCACTTTGCAGGGGCACTTTCCAGTTTGTCTACAAAATTGTGCTCTTAATCGGCTCTAGCTTGACATACAGCTTTAACAGACTCGTTACGAGCGCTACTAAAAGCAGCCCGGTCCTCGTCCGATTCAGTTGAACGCCATTTCTTGTGAGCATTCTATCTGGCCCTGATTGCCTTTCTACAACCAGCATTGAACCATGGCTTATCTCGAGATGAGACTTTTACTGTTTTGATGGGACGAATTTCTCCATAGCCTCTGTAATCACTTTTTCGTAAAGTGCCGCTGCTTTATGTGGTGCTTCTTTTAAAATTTACTCAACGACTTTGCCGATAAGAAGTTTCGCAGACCATCCCAGTCTGTGCGGTGATACTGCCTGATGATCCACTCGTGCTTTACAGGTGGAGGTATTTTGAGATTTCCACGAGCTATAAATGCCACATGATCGCTGGCAAAAGGATAACTTTCAACACTACAGGAATCCAAATGATCAGTTAAGAAGAGATCAAGTCTGGATGATCCACGAGGGTCGATGTAAGTGTCAAATTCAACAAATTGTTCTAGGCCGTAAGCAAGACCCAGGTCTAGCAGAGCTAAGCCCCCCGCATCGGTCGTACAACTTTTCAGCCAGTGGCCTTGATGAATGTTGAAGTCTCCTTGGATTATTATACCTGATTTAGGGATCGTTTGCTTCACAAATTCCAAGCAATCTTCCAGATGTTTGGTGATTTTCATAAATCACCGAAGTCAATTGACTTGATTCAATTTTCAATTGACTTGAGAAAATTGGCTTCAACTTTGCCCCCCGCCCCCCCCCCCCCTCCACAGGACTTTGACAAAATTACTCCACTGGTTGGGGTATGGATTTAGAGATATATTCTGAATGCTATTTCAAACCATGAACTGGATGATCTCTATTCCCATTTGAATCAAAATACTTGACCAAATACCTTCTTGGGACATGCTTTAAAAAATGATTGCATCATATTTACAAAAACAGTGAAATTATCTGAAAATGATTGCATAGAAGGGAGAAAACAATAATTGAAAAAAAAGCAAGAATTGAACGCAAGACAATCTATTTCGAAGTCAAACGCTTTACCAACAGAACCACGCTTCGAATAATGTGATTTGATATATTAGGGATTGTACCTTAATTGTCTAGCTTATTAAGGGGGTTTGGAGAAGGAACACACGAGGGGTGTTCTTGTAAACCTCCAATAATGGGTTTCGGACAATAATTATTACAATGATGATTTCGTTTTATACTTCCAAGCTTTTCTACTTAAGAAGTGACATCAAAAGTATTGTTTTTGGTGCTATATCACACTTACGGATGGTAGATTTGATAAACATCACTTAGGTATTAGCAATAGCTTTCAAATGAGCCATTAAACGTCACTATAACAAGTACTGGTAGCCCACTAGCCCAAGCTTTTCCAATTGAGACATGATACCAAAAGTGCCGTTCTTTTTCCTACTAGGCACTTACGGATGGCAAAATGATTAAAAGCGCGTAGTTATGAGCAATAGCTTTCAAATCAGCCATTAAACATCTCTTTAAGAAGTTCTGGCAGCCCACTAGCCCTTTGCTTTTCCACTTGAGACATGGCATCAATAGTGCGATTTTTAATGCCATTTGTCACTTGCAGGTGGTGAAATTTATAAAAAATAGCACGTAGATATGAGAAATAGCTTTTATGTGAACTATTAAACATCTGTCTACGATGTTTTTGTAGCCCGCTAGCCCCATCCCTTGAGAAATGGCACAGAATGTGCCATTTTGTACCATATGACACTTGCAGATGGTGAAGTTTATTAAAAGCACGTAGATGTGAGAAACAGCTTTTGAATGAGCCATTAAGTATCTCTTTATGATGTTCTGGTAAACCGATAGCCCTGGAAAAAAAAACGAAAAAAAAAAAAAAAAACAGGAGACAGATCAGTGCTGCCCGTTCAAAAAATTATTTTCTTTGTTGTTCAAGGTTGGGAACTGTATTCCTCTGAAAAAGGTCTTCGACTGCGCTGATTCCAATGGTACACTTTTCGTTCTGATTTGACGCCATTTTCGACGGGTTTCAGGCTTTTTTCGAAATCACCATAAATTTCTTTTCGCAATAAACTGTATTTTTAATACGAACGAAAATAATAGTTAATATTCCAGACTCAATGTCAGATGGCAATTGATTCCACAAAACTGAAAATTTTGCACTAGGCAGTTTTTTCTAAACGCATTTTTTAACTTTTAATTACTATGGGCTGTTGTACGCTCTTTACTAGTTTTCAGCTACCGCTGCAACCATGTTTACTATATCCCTTAGCAATTTCCTTTATAATGAACATTTAAAAAGCTTTTTATGATATCCCAGTTTCGTATTATCAGTGGAGGAAAAAAAAAATAAATAAAAAAGAGGACACATCATCGCTATCCATGTAAAAAGGCAATTTTCCGCTTGAAAAATTCCGCCTGAGAAACTCGCCTTAGCCTACTCTCATTTGAAAACGACTTTGATTCTGATCGTTTTTCAAATCCTAGCGGAAATCCCCTCCCCGTGGAATTTATTCTTGGAAATCCCCTCCCGCCCCGGCGGGGGGGATGGCTCCAACAAAAAATTCCTTCATGGAGAAATTCTTCGGTAAAACCCCCCCCCCCCCGCGAACAATCTCTAAGAAATTCCAGCCCTGCTGAAAGTATCCACCCGACAATTCCCCCGGAACATATCCATATGTAAAACTGAGTTGGCAAAGACAAATTAAGACAAATAAAAAGAAATTTGGTGTATGAATTTTGGCATATTCCCAAGTGTAAAATTTTTCCTGGGAAAGTTCAGCCCCGGAAAGTTCCTTTCCCATGGATAATCATCCCCATAGAAAATTCCCCAAATCAGATGATCTCGCCTCTCGAAAAATGTCCCCATGCTTCAAAACAATAAATACTATGCGTAAACTATGGGCAAATTCAATAATTTACAGCCATTCGCCCAAGGGCTGTGGGGGATTATGTTGTCCCCAAAAGTATAGTTATTGGGCTTTGCAACTATACTGAACAAAATGGATATCTCAAAAAATTTTATCGGACGACTTTCGAGAAAAAGGAGCGTGGGAGGGGGGCTTGTTGCCCACAAATCCTTTTGTTCATTTAAAAAGGGCACTGAGACTATTAATTTTAGTTATAATTAGTTCTGTTCCAATATTCGAGGACCACTGGTTTTATACGGACATCCCTGGTGAAAACAAACAAAAAAGAAAACAAACAAACAAATAAACACGCATCCGTTATCTTTATTCTATTAAAAAATACAAAGTTCCACATTTTTGGAGATGGGAGCTAGAAACCTCTACAGTGAGGTTCTCTGATATTCTGAACCTGATGGCGTGATTTTTATTCAGATTGCTCGACTGCTTGGGGATATTTTTCCCCTTTTTGAAAACCAGGCAAATTTTCTCAGGCTCACTGCTTTTGATTGGTAACATTAATCTTGATGAATCTTATACATTTGGAAACATCATAAAAAATTAATTCTTTTGATGTATCAATTGTTATAAAAATTCTCTTCTTTAGAGGTTTGGACTATTTGGCCGAGTCGCTCCTTACTAACAGTTTGTTGCCACGAACTTCTGTATGTTCTGTTGTCGATACTTTTTTTTAATTTGAGTACTTTGTAGACAATACATTAGCTAAGGGATAAACGTAAGGGGTTACAATAAGGGTAAGCATCATTCGTTCACACAAAACTTACCTGCAAGGAAACAGAAAGAATTCTCATCAGGGCGGGTGCACCCCTCGTCAGCATTTTCAGTCCTTGGGGGCAAAAGATCTTTTAGCCCGAATTTATTTAAAAATTTGTTCATCTTTAGAAGACCTCCGTATCCTGTTCTTAGTTCCCTGAAACAAGACATTTCTTTAAATATATATCATCATATATACAGCTGTTCAAGATTATAATTAAATAAAAAAACAAGTTTTTTCAACTGAAAGTAAGGAGCAACATTAAAACTTAAAGCAAACAGAAATTATTACGCATATGAAGGGGTTTGCCCCATATTCAATACCTAGCTCTTTACGCTAAAGATCAAATTTTGTTCGAATCACAAACCCTAAATCACAAAGGCCGTTTAATTAGAATAGATAGGTCTTTTGAAAGTACTAAAAAAAAACATTAGCGTAAAGAGCGAGGCATTGACTAGCAGGTGAACCCCCTCATATACACAATAATTTCTGTTCCTTTAGAGTTTTAATGTTGCTCCTTACTTTCTGTTGAAAAAACATGTTTTTTTTTATTTAATTTCTGATGGATTTTAAATAATTCTGGGTCATCTGGCGCCCCTTCATATAAATTTACATTCACCCAAGGTGAAATCCTCCATGGAAAGATCCTCCCACGTAAAACCCCACTCCGACCTCCCACCAGAAAAAAATCCCTCCTGAAAACGTCTCCATACTTCTCAATAACCAATACTATATGTAAACAATGGGCAAAGTTCATAGCTTGCAGCCCTTCCCCCAGAAACTTTGGGGGATTAAGTCATCCTCAAAGACATATTTATTAGATTTTCGACTATACTAAACAAAATGACTAACTCAAAATTTTGATCTGGTGACTTAGGGAAGGAAATGAGCGTGGGAGGGGGCCAAGTTGCCCTCCAATTTTTTTGGTCACTTAATAAGGGCACTAGAACTTTTAATTTACTTTCGAATGAGCCCTCTCATGATATTCAAGGACTACTGGATTTATATGATCACCCCTGGCGGAAAAAAAACAAACGAAGAAACAAATAAACACGCATCCGTGATCTTTCTTCTGACAAAAAATACAAAATTCCACATTTTTGCAGATAGGAGCTTGACACATCTGCAGTAAGTTTATCTGTTACGCTGAATCTGATGGTTTGATTTTCATTAAGATTCTATCACTTTTAGGGGGTGTTTCCCCCTTTTTTGAAAATATGGCGATTTTTTTCAGGCTTGTACTTTTGATTGGTAAAAATAACTTGATGAAACTTATATATTTAAAATCAGCATAAAAATCCAATTCTTTTGATGTATCTACTGGTATCAAAATTCCGTTTTTTAGATATTTACTATTGAGCCGGGTCACTCCTTACTTACAGTTCGTTACCACAAACTGTTTGAAAAGCCATAAGAATATATTCCGTTTCAAAATGAATTAGTAGATACATTCTTATCATAAGATCATCCGTTATTAAAAGCTATCAAACAACACTGAATACGCTGATTTAATGAAGCAAATTTAAACAATTCCAAGTTTTTCAATTAAAATTTAATTTATTTCTAATATATTTTTCTTAGATAAAAATAATTGTAGTTAATTTTTCGTCGTCTTTTTTGACTGCAATTATTTTTTCAAGCAGACAAGATAAAAATATTTATACTCAAGAAAGGCTGTCACAAAACGTATGTTTATCTAAAGATCATAGAAGATTATGGGCTTACAAGTTCCCAGGAGTACTGCAGAACCTAATTACGAGGCCAAGATAGCATAGTGGCCTGCTATCTCATCTATGGAAACAGGTCAAGCCAAAATAATCTTCTGTTATTCGTAATAATCACACCACAATAAACAGAGAAAAAAGGAGGAAAAAATGTAAAAAAAATCAAGCATCACTTTAACGTCTAAGAACCTTTTATTTTGCCACATACGTTTCACTTTGGCAAATGATTGTAGCTATTCTGATGGTTGCCTCCTTTGCACTATTTAAGTTAGGATCTGTCTTGAGTACCCATTGGACTAATTGAGGCATCTTCACAATGTAATTAAATGCTAGTCTTTTGTGACATTAAACAAAATAAAGGCTTTTTTAAAATAAAAGTAAGGAGCGGTGGGAGTTCTAGCTAAAATAAACGCTCTTTAATTGACAGTTAATAGACTCTTAGTGAGAGGTTTTATCGTTGAACTATTTCAATTCCCAAATTTCTAAAAGTAAAGAAGAATTTATTTCCAAAAAAATTCTAAATTTATTCTCTTTACATTGTATTGTATTCTATAATTTTATTTTAACTTACACCAAATCAGAATTTACGATTTTTAAATGGGGAGGACTCAGTAACGTTAGGATAATTTTTGCGGCAAGTTGGTATAGTTGGGACTTTGTCCCCCGAGAAAGGGGCCTACAATATGGAAGCAGCTATTTAAAGCAAAGACTCCGTTGGAGCATTTTGTAGAAAGACGGATTGGTTACAATCGGATTTTTCCCCTTGTAGACAAAGGTTGCAAAGGTCTGTTGCATAACCTATACCAAGAACACAACCGGTATTTATAACCCATGGAAGATATGAAAAAAGTTTTGTGCCTGGGTTTGTTCGCCATTATAACTTAGATGCCTAATTTTATATATAGACAGGGACGTACGAAGGGGGGGGGGCTCCACCCCCCCCCCCGAAATCTCACGATTCTTTTCATTTTCCCATAATTTTCTGATTTTTCTCACAGAATAATGGGTTTGAAGGATTTTGCCCCCCCCCCGAAACAAATTCCTGCTTACGTGCCTGTATATAGATGTATGCTATTTTAATTTTAGTCTTTAAAATTTTGTTGACCGTGTAAGTGTTGTGAAAATTCTATTTGTTTTGACCGTGTCACTGAATGTGAAATTAGTTATTGGTTGAAGAATAAAACCAAGAATCGACCCGACAGTGTAAGCGTTTTGAAATAAGGGAGATTTTGAGGCTATAGGAATCGTTCCCTCTCAAATATGTTCCTCTCTCCGCTACCCATTCATAACTTCGAACACACATATATGTTGTGTCTCTTTAAATAATGATTATTCAGGATATATTTAGGGGATTTAATTAATTATCAATCATTAAGATATTAGTTTGTTTATCCTAAATCTAAACGCACCAAGTCAAATTTCATGCATGGTACTTTACTTGACCCAAAATTTCAGAGCTTGATGGTTGCAACCTAATTCTTGAATTTAGGAGCCTAAAATCAACGCACATTAAGTACACACTCCATAAATAGTGTTTGATATAGGTAATCAAGGATTTTTCGGCGTCCTTGATTACTTTTTTCAGGCTATTATTATAGTGCAGAAACTTGAAGAAATCATAGGTACAATTTGGGGTTTGTGGTCCTCGTTGAACTACCCGACTCACCAGGTGGTGCATTTATACCATTCAGTTGACATCCAGTCGTCTGAGTTTGAGCTCTCTTGTGTGACCTAAATATCACTGCGCCACTTAGCGCAGAGCATGCAAGTGCTTCCACTTAGTAGGATTAATTCATAAATTCTGTTGTTTTTTTTTACTTTGGGTGGATATCCTTCACTATTCTTGAGTATCCATTTTTTAAAGGATTTCTTAACTTTCTCAGGATTTTTTTCTGAATTCATCCCTTACTTCGGTCAAAGTCAGGGATTTAGAGAACAGATAACTATAGCAGAAAATCCGTATTTGTATTAATATTCCTTGTGTCCGATGTCCGCTTCTTCTTGTAACATCGTAGGCTACAGTTCAAACTTCCAAAGATCATCATGATTTTAAGTCAAAACATTGATTTATTACATTCTGCATATTTTGACATAGTTATAAAAAGAAATAGTGATAAGCTTATGCTAAGATCAGTGGCGGATCCAGAGGGGGGCGAGGGGGCGTGTGCCCCCCCCGTAACGTAGTCTAAAGTAGTGTAATTTACTTAATTAACGCAAGTTTGCGTTAATTAAAATTTCTCCTAACGCAAGTTTTTCAGATCAACCTATTTTGCAACCCCCCCCCCCCTCAAAAAATCTTGGATCCGCCCCTGGCTAAGATACTGCAATACTTAATTTAATAATGTGTTGAGCCAGAGATATCCCAGAGAGACCTCTCCATCAGACATGAATCAAGCATGCAAAGCAAAAGGCACAAATTTGCATCACGCACAAGATACAAAAACACTAGTGCAGAAGATGCAAGTAGAAAATACTTGGAACAAAAGAGTGTTGATATTCACTTTTTATATTAAGCTATTGCCGTTTCTATCTTCCAATTTTGATAAGCAAATGTAACGTTGAAATCGGAGATAAACGTCAGTTATTCATGAACCATTGGCTTTTTATCGAAACTTTTTTTTTTCGAAATGCATGGCTATGGCAACATGGCAACTTCGGCACAAAGCCTTTTGCTGTATTTTTGGCAATCAACCAAAAAGTCGTAGTAAGTAGGTTTTATCTTTATGTATAAATGTACCATTCAACCATGGAACAAATAATTATTCCCTCAAAGGGTTTAATCCAATTATTTTTGTTTCTTTGCAAACATATAAAACTGTTTTTGCTGTGAAATCGGCAATATAAACATGAAAAATTTACGCGACATGAAGTAAAACAAGAGTAAAATTTTAAGATGGACTAGTCAGCAATGGTAAAGAGATACTCAGAGAACCACATCGGATCAATTTTCAGCTGGGTGACAACCCTGGTAATAACGATACCTTCAGATAATCTGAAACAGTGTTTTTGATATGATTTTTAGACCTTCGGAACTGGATTTTCCGCCTTTAAGAATTTCAGGCAGGATTTTTGAGAATAAGTGAGTAGAAGTACTGGATCCAGCTGACGTTTCATTTCCAGCTTTGCAACAGACTTGGTTACATAAACATTAAGTTTTGTACACTTCCAATACACTTCTTAGTATGTAGTTAGGAAAGAGGAAACGGGTATTTTGAGAAGACCCTATGTAGGAGAAAAAGAGTATATCTAGGTAGACTTGATAGGGTTGTTTCTTAGTTAAATATTACACCCTTTCTGGCTGATAGGAAAGGAGGAAGAACTTTCCTTCAGGTTTAACGTCCGCTCTTATTTCCTTTAAAAAGTAAATATTGCGTATTATGAATGAGGATATTGTTGCAATTTAGAAGTTCAAAATCAAAACGTTGTTAATAAATGTTTCCAAAAAAAGGATCTGATTTTCACCAAGATTGAGATTTGAGAATTTTTAAGTTCTTTGAATGGAAACTATTAGCTAAAATTATGGTTTGAAATTCCGGTATCAAAACCATCTGGGTAAGTGAGTTTAGTAATTCCTTTTAGGGGACACTCCATCGTGTTTTGTCTTCATCCATGATAGTTTATTCATAATATGGATCAAATACCTAGAAAAAGATTCACTGACTCCATAAACCGTATTTCCATCAATTGTTGCCGTTAGTTGGTTAAACTGACTTCTCGCTCCTAGTCTACATCCATGAGGAACGCCTGGAAAAGCACGTACAAAGTCCTGGCAAGTGACACCATACTTTCCATAAAAATAATCGTCAGCGGGGATTTCGAGGTTCATGCAGTAGCGGCTTCTTGTATCAGACGGCCTATGACAGCAGTCTTCGAATTCATTTTTCGTATTTGGATCTAAAAAAAAAATGGTTACCAATCAGTTATCCAGAGTCGTTAAAAATCATGTATGAGCTGGATTTAAGCACACCCATTACAACTTATAATGGAACAACAAAAACTACAAGAAATATTTCTAATTGTTGTATAGTTTATTTATGAAATACTAAAAGTATAAATCACACACTTGGATGAGTGCATTGATATAAACAAAAGTTAGTATAGTGACTCATTCGCCCATTGTAAATCGGTACACCTAGCACCGAGTATGTCTGGCTAAGTTTGATTGAACAAAGAGTTAACTAAATAAAGAAAGATAAAAATATAGAAACATGTTAGAAGAGGGTGAGAGAGTGGGGAAATGCATTTAAGCGAAACGATTTTTTAATGATAGACGATTCATCCCGATAGACTTGCAAATCTACTAAACATAAAATATCTCATGCAATGTTAAAAAATCTATATTTTTACGCTGAGATTTTGTATTTCTTGTACTTCTTGGTATTTTTCCATATCTCGTGTTTTGTGTGCATTCGTTTTTTATTTTCACTTTGCCTGAAAAGAAAAGAAAAAGAACTGAAGAGCAGGCCACAAATTTTGGAATTACAATCTGCATATCCAGAGTAAATTACATTTGCACTGAATATTGACCGATAATTTTTCTAGGTTTTGTTTGTTTTGGTGTTTTTTTTAGAGTTGGAAAAGACTCTTCCTAGCTAGTCTTTCTATTATGGAATGCCTCCCATTGTAGTATAATATGATAAGCACGAATATATAATGAGTCAGATGTTATAGGCTTGAGACTGCTTGTGCAAAATTTCGACTGTTGTTGATTCTTGGTTGCTGTGAAACGGATAAGACAACGCTCATGTCTAAACTGAGGGAGGTTTTGGAGGGGACGTTTCTCTGGATGGATGCTAACCAACTTGTTATTAATATTGAGAAATCTTGCGTTCTATTTTTTTCCCAGGTGGGAAGTGTCCATCCAGAGATATGTGGTATCCGAACATCCAGAGGTGTGATTAGTCAGCCAGAAAAGCATTTTGCAAAATACCTAGGAATCCTCCTCGATGAGAACCTATCATTTGTGCATCATATTCAAGCAGTAGAGTTGAAGCTATCCCGGAATTTTGGAATAATAAAAAAACTGAAAAGCGCTTTGCCGCAGAAAACGCTGGTCTTCCTGTACAATGTTCTTATAAAACCCCATTTACAGTATTGTGCAATGATCTGGCAATCAATTTTTAAATCCCACCTGCGAAAACTGAATTTGATTCATCAACGATGCCTGATATTAATTGGAAAAAATGAAGAGTACTTGTCATTAGGGTCCCTGCATCAATTATCATGCTTGACCTTTGTGTTCAAGTTTTTAGCTGGAGAGCTGTCATCTGCGTTTAAAAGATTATTTCGACCTATTTCAGACCAGCATAATTTGCATACCCGATCATCATCAAACCTGCAAATACCCCTCACCCCGAACGTGTGATCAGATTTTGCTCCTAACGTAGCTTGTGCAAGGATATGGAACCTGATCACAGAAGAGCTGAGAGGTAGGAGCTCCCTCGCATCATTTAAAAAAAGAGTAAAAAATCATTTAATAGCATTGCAAATGAATAGTTAATAAAAAAAATAGAATTAGAATTAAATGTAAGTAGTAAATTTAAATTACAAATGTATTATTTTTAAATGTGACGGGGTGGTTTCCCCTGAGGGTAAGGAACGGGAAGGTAATAGTTCTGGTTATTTGGTAAATGAGGGGTATGGTTGTGTCTGAGATTAGGAGCGGTGACCATTCTGCGTATTATGTTAAATTGTAATGCTTTTGGTTCTCGGCGTCCAGGAATGGACTGAGTATTTTGATTATGTGTGATTTATTATTTTCATTTGTTAATAAACCCATTGAACTTGTAACTTGAACTTGTACTTGTAAAGAGCATCGCTCAAGTGTTGAAAACAACATTCTGACCAAAATAGGCTAAGGAAACAATGCTTTCATAATGAACGTCCCAGGGACTTCTAGTTGTCCAGTTCTATCCCACCTCAAGCGCTTCGTGTATACTTTAGAAGATGTAATATCTCTTGTTCTGCATTTTTTTCGTACCATTGCTTTTCCTGAGGCCATAATAATTCAATTATTTAAATGAAATGGGAATTACAACTTCAAATGCTACATTGTTAAAAAACAATTATCTTATTGACATTTTGACTTACTGATTCAGACATTTCGAAAGGCAATTGTTAGGAGTTTCAAAAACTCGTATCCGAAGGGCAGGGAACATTAAACTAGGTAATATAGATTTTGATATAAAAGTTCCTGGGAACCATTGAATATGAAACTGACGACTCTAAAGTTTGCCAATGTAGAAAATGATTGAAACAATTTTAGGAAAATAATTTGTGAAGTAGCAGAGAGTGTCTTTGGCAGAAAAGCTGGAAAGGCAGCTAGGAATATTAGTGAAAATACGTGAAGCTTGGTAGAAAAGAGGAAAGGTTTGTACAGGAAGCATTTGAGTTGCAGATCACATGCGAATAAGAAGAATGTAAGGAAAGTAGAGAAAGCATTCAAACATGAATAAGGAGGCGTGAAGCGAAGGCCTTTGACAAAATTGCCAGAGGTCTGGAAGATGTAGCCAGACGGCATAATAGTAAAATATTAGGTTAATATTTTATGAATTAAATGATATTAAGAAATTTAAAACAACTAATTGATTATGTAAAATTACAACACATTTTGTAAATGAATATGATTTTATCGTTATTATGATCGTTTAAACTACGTACAAATGGTAATACTTTATGATACCGTGTACACCTACCAAGCGGTGTCCCTTGGAGGGTAAAATCATGGTCCATAAACTGTCCCCAGGCTACAACCATTAAAGTTACGGCGTGATCATGGTATACCTCATCGTTGTGCACCAAGGCAGATACTTTTCTGGGATTAGGCAAGGGATAACCATCGTAACCTAACCGAGGCTCACTAATGCCATCTCCATAGACCGGTGGTAGCATCCTGAAAAAAAGACTCTCTTAAGTAATGCAACAAAAATATCTGCTATAAGGAAAATGAACTTAATTTGAATCTGCCTCTTGTAGAGTGTCAAGGAAAAACCAACCCAAGACAATACCTGAACCCCTCTTAGTCACATTAAAAAAATAGGATAGCAAATACTGATATAGATGAATAGATAAATCCTAAAACGATTAACAATTAAAATGAGCAATCAAGTTAGACTTAAAACAGAAAGAAGCTACTACAAACGGGAGTAGGGCTAAAGCCCCTCCTTCCCATTTCAAGGCATTGTAAATACTATTGCGTCATTTGCGTTTTCCTGAGAACTATATGTCTTTTGAACAGTTTTTTTTTTAGTTTTTCAAAGCATCAATAAAAATAATGACATAAAATAAAATCCTTATAATATTCAAGATAACTAGGAAGAGCTAATGAGAATCAACTGAATGTTTAGATCATATTGTTAATAATTCCTGGAAATCGTAGCAGCTCAAGATTTTCGTTTATCAGAATTTTTGGACACAGACACGAAGATATGGATGACCTTTCATAATATTTGACGGGTGTTTACCTCGACCCTCAATCAACGACGTGACGCTTGAGAAGAGGAGGAGGTCTAAAGGCTGCCAATGATTAGCATTCAGTCGCAGATGCCGTGTTTAGTACAAAAAAAGATGATTTCCTTAGAAACATAGAAAACAAGCAGGCGGTGACCAGCGTACTGTCCGGCTGCCTTAACGATGCGGGTTGTAAAGTGTACCAGTTGCCAGTTGATACTGACCTGATGATTGTGATGACTGCGGTTGATTCGGCAGAGCGCCACTCCACTGTCTTAATAGAAAATATGGATTTACAAGTCCTTTTACGGTGCCACACGAAGCGAAACTCCGAAATATTTGTATCCCTAGTCGAAGTCACGGCAAACTGGAAGCCGTCTGTTAGATATTGGCAGACAAATTGAAACTCGGAGACATCCTTTGCGACTAAATTATTTTCATCTGTGCCTTTCTGAGACCAGATTTGAGTTCACGAATTTGTGGTATAGGAAAACCTACACCACTGAACTACGCAAAAATGAAGAAAACTTCCAGGACATCACCAACTATTAATGGATTCAGCTTCTACAAAAGGCGGCATCAGCAAATGTGGAAATAAGGTCATGCCTGTTTTACTTGAGGCTAAAGAAAATGAAAAAAGTCTTGACCAGGTTTGCCATATGAAATTCTTAAAAAAAACTGTTAGTTCTGGGAAGTATTTAGAAGCAAAAACGCTCCCACCAAAAAGTCGTGTTTTCAAGCATCATTCATCTCCAGCTTACTTCCAAGTACAAGCATGGAAACATGTTGGGTCTCTATTGGAACCTTTAGAAATTGGCAATATTGCGCGGCTAAAGGATAATTGACCTATCTGTCTACCTTTCTCTCAGTGTTTTACTGTAATTAACTAAAAAAACTTCTTCCACAAAATAAGTTTTTCAAAGAAAAGTAAAGAACTCCATTAAACCAAAAATGAGCAAAAATAAAATAAAATAATCTACAAATCGTGAAACTACCACAAGTTAGCATCAATAAATAAATGAAACCGAAAACGAACAGAAATTACAATAAATAACCGAGTCAAACTCAAAACGAGCAGAACTTAACATGAGTAGGGCTCAAAATCCCTATGCCTTTTCGAGGCCAGAACATAATTTGCACTTTGTTGAAAACATATAAATGTTCTTAATTTTATAGCTTTAATAAATCAAATAATATTAAAATTTTGATTACTAAATATCAGTATATATATGTTAAACTGACAATGCACATTCATTTGTATTTATTTTTCAGTATTATCTTGACATCAGCCCAAGCAATTATCTTGACGTCAAATATATAATATCATATTCATCAGCAAAAAAAACAGCGTACAAATGCCACATCTGATCACATTTTCTGGTAATCACTCAATCAACATTTTTTAATACTTTAAACTCAAATGCAACCTCAATAACCTCAAATTTAAGAAAGAGCTAAGGTGACATACGGAGTCTGTTTAGTTCGGAGTTAGGACAGTTTTTTTAGTCGGGTAAAGAAAAAAATCTTTTGTATGGCAATTTGTCTGAGGTTGACCCCTTGTTTTCACACATTTCGTAGATAATGCTATTCAGCCGTTCCTAAGGTAAAACATTTGCGCCTTCTAAAACCAGAACCCTCAAAGTGTCTTTTGACTTAGTCAAAATCCCCTGAATAGTTCCTGAGAGGTTAAATCCTCCTCGACATTCTCTGACACTTTTAAATTAATACCCTTAGCCGTTCTTAAGATATTAGAGGTACACCTTTATGATGACCTGGATGGAAGTAGTGCCTTTTGACTAAGGGGGTAAAAGCTGAACTCTAATATAGGACCACTTATATTTCTTATCCAATTATTTTTGTTTAATTTTAAATATAATGATAATTACTTCTTTTCTTTTTTACTCGTAGTGCTCAAAGACCCCTCTTTGCAAAACAAAAAATACCGAACAAATCTTCAAGCTTTCAAAACTCAGTGCAAAATTCTATCCTAAAAATTACAGTCGTCTAGCAATTACAGCTAGAACCATTAAATATTTCTTTGTTTTGACTGATTAAGAACTAAACTAGCTCATGTTTCTAGGGAATTAAAATTGTGAAGTATTTTTTTTTATTTTATATTTAGTAAAAGACTATTGAGATCTTTATAATTGAGTCTTTAATTTCTTGCATGCTATTTGAAGATTTTTCTGCTCTAAGTCTTACTTCGATGCGTCGTTTTTGTGTTTTTAGTAAAGCACTAGTTTTTCAGAATTCTACAACAATAGAAAATACCCAAAGTGAGTATTTTTTGGGTTAGTTTATATGTTGCATATAACTACGAAGCAGTAAGTTTAGTTCACTTTAAGTTTCATCTTCACTCTTTACTTTCGTTAGAAATAATTTATTTTTTTAATTAATCAAATTCAATGGACGAATAACCGGTTAACCCGCAATCTTTTGGCCATGTGCGTTATTTCTAGTTGGATTTTCGTTGTTTTTCTCGCTAACAGTAACAAAATGGTTCAGCTGTAATTAAAAAAAAAAAAAAAAATTGTAATTTGTAGGGTAGAATTTTTGTCCACGAAATTGGGCAAGAATAATAGGTTGTCCTATATTTCCGTTAAGCCTTCATCATCCTTGCATATTTTTGAAGGTGGGCAGAGGAGCTGACAAAAGCATAAGGAATAATTAGCCATTTCCCCTAGGATCCCTAAAATATACTGGAAGGGGATATACAAATATATTTATACTTCATTACAAAAGAAACTTAACCTCCTACCATCTAGAGTATGTTCAACCTCGCCCCCTCCCCAGAAAATATTTGCGCGAACAAACGGGAGGCTCATGCTTAGGTCATCTGGGTATTAGTAAAATGACTACGAAATTTTGACAAAACACAAAAACAAGCATTATGATTTCTGATATTTAGCTTAAAAATAGGATTTACGTCCAAAGTTCAGTGACGCATAATATAATTTATGTCTGGTAACATCATTTCTTGACGTTTAAAATCTACAATTAGTGGCTTAACCAGGGGCGTAAGTCGCTACTGGGCAGGGGAAGGGAGAGGCAACTTCCCCCTCCAGACCTCAGTTTGCTCCTTCTGACCTCAGTTTCCCCCCCCCCAGATAAAATTTAGTTTCTGCAAAAAATCTTTTTTAAAACTAAGATAAGCCTGCATAATTCAAGCATCCAGAGAAACAGATCAGTTTCCTTTAGTACTAATTTGCCCTTATGGTACTATATGGTTCATGTTTCATTTTTCACGGTCATTTTCACTTGATTTGGGAAAAAAGGCTCTAACTTTGCCCCCCCCCCCAGGATTTCGACGGAACTACGCCACAGGTCTTAACGCAATATAACTGGTAGAATCGGAAACTCATCCTTGTTCAAATACCTGCCCTCAAGCAAACGATCCACCCTGAATATTTCATCGAAGTTATTTTACACTTCAAACAATTACTAATTTTTTTCATCTTCAGAAAATTTAGCCAAATCAAGAGACCTATCTCTAATTAAATTGAACGATGACAAGTGAAAGCTAAACAAAAAAGGAAAGTAAGCGGAAAAGGAAAGCATTTTCCTACCAAAAAAATAGAAGAGAAGGTGTATTCGAAAGGCATTTTGTAATATGAGAAAAGCGTGCAAAATTCAAGCGAGTCGTTGACTCCACTCACAACCTACCTGTTAAATGAGGTGAGTCGAGCTCCCCATGTGTGATGTTCCAAGTTATTACAAAGGCCATCATGACGACGATATCTTCCAGGATAGCAGTTTATAGGCGATAGATAGTCTGGGCAAAAATGAATCAAATCGGTGTGTGATGTGTCTAGCAGCGGCAAATTCTCAATAATCTGATGAGGATTTAGCCCATAGCTGGAAAACTCAAAAACTATTATACTTTCTTTATTTCTTTTAACATTCTGGTAGCAAACAGGACACGGAAAGTGTAAAGAACCATAAATTTCGTTGTTGCTTCCTATTTCTAAACCACATCTGTTATTAAAAAAATTAATTTAATTCGCAAGAACAGGCATAGTTAGGATATTGAAAATTATTACTGCTGTAGCAATTAACTAGATGCATAAATTGATATACTGAAATTTTTTTAACAATAATAGTGATGATTGATTTTTAACTCCCACATTGAAATTGAATTGAACATCATCAAAAGAACACAATCTTTGATCAAACAATAGATAAAAAAAGTGTTTTAAATGAAAGCAAAGAGCAACATTAAAACTTACAAACAAAATTAGATTATTCTATATATAAGGGGGGGTGCCCCTTCCTCAAGCCCCTGCTCTTTATGATAAAGTTTTTCTTTTGTCCCAATTCTTAAGGAACGGCTTGTCCAACACAAGGGTCATTGAATCTGAATTAGCATTATTTTTGAAAGCACCACAAAACTTTAGCGTAGAGAGTGGGAGTTCAGGAGATGGAAGCCCTTCCCCCCATATACAAATTAATATCTGTATTTTGGGAAATTGGTGTAACTTAAGACCCTTTCAAGGGGCTTTAGGGGGTTATGTCATCCCCAGAGGCATAATTGTTGGACCTTTTAGCTATGCTGAATCAAATGGCCATCTCAAAATCTTGATCAGATGTCTTTGGCGAATAGGGGGCGTAGAAAGGGGTTCTAGTTGCCCTCCAATATTTTTGGTCAAACAGTTCACGGTAAAGAACTTTAAGCAAGGAGCGATGCGGCTCAATAGTAGTCGAAACTCTAAGAAACGGAGTGTTGCTAACAATGGATACATCAAAAGAATCGAATTTTCGGGCTTTTTCAAAATAAATAAAATTCATCAAGCTTAATGCTACCCATAAGAAGTTACAACCCTGAAAAAATTTGCTCAATTTTTGAAAAGGGGGAAACACCCCAAAAACATCAAGTAATCCTACTGAAAATCACACCATCAGATTCAGCATACCAGACAGCCCACCATTGAGGTTTCAAGCTCCTATATACAAAACTGTGGAATTTTGCATATTTGCCAGAAGTAAGATCACGTTTGCATGTTTATTTGTCCTACTTGTCCTACACTGGTTTCATCAAGCACGATGCAACACGAAATTCAACGCTGTCAAATTGGTTGATTCATATGTAGTTGTTCTGCTCATTGCAAAGTACTTTCTTATTGGGGTTGATCAACTGTACGTAGCATACGCCCAAGGGGAGAGTTTCCGCTATATTCCCGCTTAAGACATAGCAACTGCCATTGACGAAGAAAAGGCGCAGTCATTGCTTTTCTTTTCATGCTCTAAGTGGCTGCGACACTGTTTCCGCATTCCTGTGGCATGGTAAATGAGGGTTTTGGAAAGTATAGGAAGCGAACAGTGCCATAACACAGGTTATGGTAAAAGTCGGTAAAAAAAAGTTGAGGAAGTATCTGTTTACAAAAAAAGGATTCGGTACGCTTACCTTCAAGCCCAGGTATCGTCCAGTTATCATCTTGCCATTATTCCCGAAAAGAACCCCAACGATTAAGGAAGGTAAGAGACTCACAATGGGCTCTGAGCTCCCCGATGGTCAACCCTGCCCCAAGCTTCTGTTGCCTGTCGAGAGCTTCTACGATGCAGTTACAAAACGCACTGCTCTAGGCGCTGAAACTGCAAGAGCAGCTCACTTGAGTGCACCAAGTAATGTTCTTGCCATGGGTCCTGCCAAGCATAATGAATTTGTATGTATTATGTATTTTGCTGTCTCTTTTAAGATTTAAGCCTAACTAAGAATCTCGGTTGCTCAATATGTGATCTGATATCTCAACGAAGTACCATATTATGTGATAATTATTGCCTTATCTGTATTCCATTTTCCAATAACAATGACAATCAAGATAAGTCGACTAAAGTAGCAATCAGAAATGGCTTTTTTGGTTGCGCAAAAATTGCCATATACTGCCTCTATGTGTGATCGAAATCCTTCATTCTTTCAGTGTCATTAAGCGTCGTGGGCTCTGCTGGACGCTCTAAATCGCGCTTCGTATTGCATGTTCGATGTCATTTCGAATTATCGCTTGTTTTAAGAAGCTAATGTTTTATAAATTTTTCTTAATGCCGCGCTTGAAGTCGGCATTAAGACATCTCAGGACCGGATTCTGGATTACAGATTTACTTTCTTCTAACACCCCTCGTCTCTCGGTATTTCAAACCGTGTTTCTACCAAATCTGAACTTTCTGTAACAAGCAGAGGAGTTTTGGGCTTTTAGCGCACTTTTCAGCAATTGCAAAGGTGCTATAAAGCAATCCCTCGACTTTCTACCTTTGATTACAATGTAGTACAAAAGTATTGGGTTCATCATGAAGATTAACGCTATCGAAAAATTGTTGCATTGATTCGTGACGCCAAAAGTTACCTCAAGTTTGTTCTATCTCTGATCGGCTGGCAATTTACTAGGCATGCATACTGGGTCAAAGGAACTAGATACCGGGACTGTTCAGCATCTTTACGAGCGCCCGAAGTGCTAAAAAATGAGCAAGTGTACCAGGATCCCTACAGAAGCATCAAAACCTTTGAATATACTTAAAATTTTCAAATATGCTTAAGTTTTTCAATGACTTAAAATTTGTATGCGTAAGATGTTGGGTCAAGGGGGCGCTTATAGAGAGAATAAAATGGGAAAAAAAAATTAGTTTCACCCAAAAATGGGCTCCTGAATTCTTCCCGATCAGGTATGACTCGTAATGCTTGTTTTCCGGCCAGTTACTTAACTTTTATATTTTTATTATTTGAGATCAAAAGATTAAAAGGCTCAGAACGCACAAAAACGGGGCCTTGAGTTTCATCTCTCCAAACGACTTGAAAATGATATTTTTAAGTTTCTTGGATAGATGAACCCCTCAGCAGAAAGCAATTTTGAAACTAACTTTGGCTTTATTGGCTCGTGACCAGCTCTTTTTCTGACGAGCCAATATTTAGGAGAAAAAATATTTTGGCACTCTTATGCCTCTTCGGAAATACAATAATTGAGGCCCCTTGTCTTCCCCAAATACTCTCTGTATGTTGTAGCTCAACCCCCCCCCCCCTTCGTCGTTTCCAAGGTATTACAAATACACTTTTTTAATGTCTTTGTACTGGTTTTAGATTTATCTCTCTACTTCCCAATGAATAGATTCAAAGTTCCAGTGTGGTTAATAGCGGCAAAGATTTTAGACATATCGGAGACACTCATTTGTTAGCCCTCACATTGCCTCCCTCTAAATACAAACAATTAACTCCCTTGCTTCCTACCCCCAAACCAAAAAAACTCTGAAGTTTCAGCTTGATCCTCATGAGCCGTTTCCGAGACGTTGCAGATTTGCCATTTTAATAACCTGGATACGAGGTACATTTTTATTTACCTCTGTACCTCCCTCGATATGAAAACTCAAGATCTACTTGGCCCCCTGCACCCTTAGGAATTTCTGCTCGATTTCTCGAGATAACGCAAATACGCTATTTTGATAACCTGAGTGCACTTGATTTCTTTTAGTCTACATCTTCAGTTCTCATAGTTCCAAGAATTTTGAACAGATTAAAAGTCAAGATCTTTCGACCCTTTCCTTCTGCCACCTCCACCCAAGACAAGATTCAAGATCCACCATCTTCCCCAACGCTATCTGAAATTTTCAACTTGATCCCCAAAGCTATCCCCAGGATATGGCAGAAACGCCGTCCTGATCATCTGGCAGAACATAATGTCATTTGATTTATCTTGTTACTTAACTGTAAATAGATTATAGGTCCCATAGAGGCTTAAAGCGCAAAAAAATTTAGGTCGATCAGTTAAAAACATCTTTAACTTCTTCCTCCTCTGCTTTTTCCCCTAAGGTCAAAATTTGAGGTACATTTGTCCTCCCTAACACTCCCTGAAAGTTTCAACTTGATACCCCAAGCCATCGTAGATTCCCATTCTCATAGTGGCTTACAGTGCAAATAAGTTTTTAACCACCTCCTGTTCTCCCCCAACATAATTGGAAGCTCCATAGCCTGGCAGCCAACAGTGCGTTTCGACTTACCTCGCTACTTAAACCAGCATAGATTATAAGTTTCATAGTAGCTTATAGTGGAAAAAAGTCTTGGTGGATGGATTTCAATAATTATTCAGCCATTTACACTTCCCCCAACACAACATTTGAGGCCTTTTAACCCCACTCTCCCCCCCCCCCATTCTTCTCCCTAACATCAACTAAACCGCAAACCGTTCTCGAGATCCTGTTTTGCCCTGTTTTGGTGGGAGGAACTAATATTTATTCCCTTATTTTTCCCTCTGCGTTAGGATTCTTTTAGCCAGCGTGTCCCTAATTATTTGTTTGTACATTAGGCTCCTCCAGGCCAGACAACTTACGGCTGCAAGTTTTAGACTGATTAAAAACGTCAATTTCTTACCCTGTTTACACCCCCCGACAAAAAAGTATGATAATTTTGCCAGACAAAACGATGCAGGAAAGGTTTAACCTACTGTACTCCCAAGTTCAAACATACCCCCGACCTTTTCCACTATTATTTAAAAAAAACTACGTTTTCTAAAGAGTTAAAGAGGCTGAGTTACAAGGTCGAACCTTAAAACGTACAGGGATTAGGAGGCACAGTTGGGGGGCTGCCGTCCCCCAAACCCCCCGTTTTCGTAGCCTTTAAATAAAAAAAAAATTTAACTGAAAGTAAGGAGCGACATTAAATCTTAAAATGAACAGAAATTATTCCGTATATGAAAGGGGCTGTGCCCTCCTCAACGCCTCGCTCTTTACG